>JAHWFP010082824.1:0-19365 GCA_023313725.1 Lithobius niger
TTAATCTATTGAAGTCCGCAGTGGGAATTTCGATAATCTTTAATCTACTGAAGTCGTAGTGGGAATCTCTGAGGCGTCGGCCACTGGTCAGGGTGGTGTTTAAGTTGTAAGGACTTTCAACAAATGGCAGATGTGGCAGATTTATAGCAACGTCACAGTATTTTTAAGCGAACGGGAAATCACCACAACAGTGCGCTATAAAACCAGGGGGCTGCCCCAGTTTCGTTAAAAAAAACAACTATCGCATAGCTGAAACACCGATTCTTTCATATTACTCATCAACAATCAACTACTACGACGAAAGTTTGATTCGCCAGACACAGCAGCAAAGACATAAACCGTGCCCCCATTGTTAGGCACGGTAGCAATTGACATACCACGTGCACCAAGAATGCCGAAAAAGAAGAAAACGAGCATTTAATTGTTAACATGTGATTTTGACGATGGTTTATTCCTGATGTTGTGTATGTGTACAAGTAGGATTTTCTTTTTTACGTGTTTGTTTTAATATAAATTGCATAATGATGCATACCGAAGCCCAACACGGAAAGGAATTTCGAGGAAAAGTTGAAGATTTTCGAGGGGTCCAACAAGCATCAATTAATCAGTAAATCACTGTAAATCAATAAATCCGAAGCAAATCAGTAAATCAAGAGTAAATCACTGTAAATCGTGTAAATCTGTAAATCATTGTGAATCAGTAAATCATCTGTAAATAATACTAAAGTGTTAAATCAAGTGCAAGCAAAAGGTGATCGCGTTCGATTTGGTGGTTTGGAAATGGATTGTAAATCAGTAAATCAAAAGTGAACCTGTAAATCGAGTGCAAATCATTAAATCAGGTGCAAATCTGTAAATCAATCATAAATCACCTTTCATCAGGATATCAGGATTCAGAAATCAATAAATCAAAGCATGCCAGTAAATCAAAGGTAAACCAGTAAATCAAGCACACTAGTCAAGCCTTTGTCGGACCCTTCGAAGATTTTAGACACTTTTTTTTACGTTTCTCGAGCACTTTTCCAGGGCCCCTTTACACAATTCCTTTATTTATTTTTTTTACAACTTTCTTTACAAACTCAAGGAAAGAAGGCTGGGGAAGGGTCAAGGAGGAGAAGGACGTCGGGAATCACGTGATGTCGTCCTAGCAGTGACGAGTTTCACGTGCGCCTTGTTTGGCGGAATTAGCCCCCATGTCCGCGTTCATAGATTCAATTCCAACCGATGGGACGCCGTAACCATGGCAACCAAATGTCAAAGGCAGGGAGCAACGAAGATGCGCATGCGCAGAAAAGTGCCAGCTAAGACGGCGACCAAACTTCGGGATTGTTAGCTGGTTTGACGTGGCGCGCATGCGCGACAAGTACATCGACGTTTCAGCACTTGACTTCTTATGAGTACACACAATTACAATTTGAAAGAATAAAGAAGAGGGGAGGTGGGGAGGGGGGTCAGGACAAAGCGGAAGGAGGAGGTGGGTGTGGGGAGAAAAACTCGATCAGGTGGGGGGTGGGTGTTTGTGTTTCATCGACCGGTATCTACAAAGCTGAATGTCTAGAAATTTGTCAGCATTGTCGAGAGATGTGTCGCAGGACAAAGACACGTCAAGAGTGGATGACGTCTCAACATCAGCGTCAGTGATCAACCTAACTACCGCAAGATGATTATCAATAGGGGCGTAAATAATGGGGGAAGGGAGGAGGAGGGTGCGAAAGCACTCCCCCCCCCAAAAAAAAAAAACGATGGGGTGGTAAATATCGAAAAGCCTCCCCAATCAGAATTGTCGGAAACTCATTGCCGGAATATACGAAGAATGAAACAGTGTGTGCTTTGTGAACACATTATAGGGACATCCAGTTGACACAACTAGCCATGAAATCAACACGGTTTAACTTGTGCCATTAGGTCCAGATTTAGTGCAGGAGTAGTTCGCCTGCCAAATGGTAAAGGTGTGTTTTTAAACTTGAGATAAGAGTGAGACGAATTCCTCTGAGCCACCCCCCCACAACGTCATCAAAACCTATCAGTTTAGAAACGGCGATGTCTCACTCAGCAGTCAGTTTAGAAACAACGCTGCCTCACTCGTCGTTCTCAAGAGAAGACAAATTAGCAATAATCACTGCCACATCTATTTTCAGCGAGAGGAATGTTAGTCACGACATCACTGATGCTTATTAATCTCTATTTCACTGGATTTTGTTTCTAAATAACAGACATTTTCAATATTTCACTTCCGTAACACAACTATTTCATATACTTCCGGTGTATGGCAGCCATGTTGGATCAGCAGCAAGTGAGCGAGAAAAAACCTGCCTCACTTGGCTCACCAACATCTCAGCGCCATGACGTCACGCTTACGTCAAGTGGGAGGTGTTTGGATCAGTCGCCTCGAGTTAAGAAACCGTTTTTCTCACTTCCCACTAGTTTAGAAACCTCCTAAGCCACACGAGTTCCATCGTAATTAAATCCTCAAATAAATAAGCTAAACTTGGAAGGTGGGGGATAAATTGGTTTAAGACAGATTCTAATAAAGAACCCGAAAATGGATAGTGCTAATCCAGGTTGGCAACCAAGAGGATGACTACTTTACAAACTGTTGACTACTTTACAACAAGTTTTGCTAGCGGTACGCATCGAATCGTACCACTCCGTTATTTTCATTCCGTAAGTATACGACGACATTCGTATCAAGCACCTCGTTTACCGGTTAGAAGAAAAAAAAAATCGTAGGACCCAGTCAAGCATGACGTCACGTGAACTTGGGCTCCGCGTCATCATTTCGGTCCATCGCCCCTTTTGTGCAGCTGAACGGGCTGCGACCAAAGTGCAATGGCGTCGACATCGCCAAGTTTGGGAATGAGGGGGTTCGAATATGTAAGTCGCATTCCTGGCGAGCTTTTGGCGCGCTCGTTACCGTGGCGACGCGTCTTCTGTGTCGCTCCGTCGTTCGCTTGTTCGCTCACTCTATCTCTCAATCTTCGCTCAATCAAATCGTGTGGATGGAACCAATTTGGAGAAGGGGGGAGGGGGGGAAGAAAGGCGAGTAAGTGGCGAAGCGTGCTAAATAGGGTGTTCGAGATGAATTCTTGTCACAAATCAGTTGACGATTGCGCAGTGCAGCGGAACAGAAGTTGGACTTTTTCTCTAACACTTGTCCCGGGGGGGGGGGGGGGGGGAGAGAGACATTCCGCCCACAGACTGCGCCGGTCGAGTCCACAAACCAAAAATTGGCCGCAATAGAAAGTGTCCGTTTAGGAAGGAGGACTCGCCGAAAGGTTTGAGATAAAAAGGTTTAAGATTTAAAAAAATAAAGCTTTGAAGAATGGTCTCCAGCTGCGTTAAATGGTCTTTAATATTAAAAAAAAAAAAAAAAACCTAGATGGGGAACACCGATTTATACTTTCACTATTACCTTTGAGTCCAGCCAAGGCTACCTAGACGTAAAGGTAACGTTAGAAATTCGACGCGTCGTCCAGTTAGCCACCGATTCTGCCACCAGTCGCGCTACTTACACCCCAAAAATTAACTGCTCTAACATGCGGACTGAGGTACTTGTGACACGCGATACGCGGATTTTAAACTTATAACACTGCATTAACACCAAATACTTAAACTTTAACAACAATGCCTTCACACTACGTACCTCTTTGTTCACTCCACGACAAAACAAAGCCTCCGGAGGTTCAATTTCATGAATTTCAAGCAGAAGAGCAACCAAGGTACGTGTGTATTGTATTGTATGATACGCTACGGCGTTTTCAATTCTCATTAAAAATGTGTTAAACGATCCATTGACGTAGCAGTAAATCGTCCGAAGTCTTCAAGAATAGTCACCATTACCGTAAATTAATGTTCGTTTAGCGCTGCAACACTGGTAAATCTAGTAATCAGAAGATATCACGTTTTTGTGCATCACGCTAACACTAATCAATATGATTGGGGTTTTTCGTTCTTCGTGCTTTCAGTTCAGCGCAACGCTTGGACGACGCGTATAGCATGCTACGTGAAACCGAGCGTTAAGCCTTTACGTATAGGTAGCCTTGGTCCACCCAGCTGGACACGAAAGGAATGATGGGTACACAAAATGGAGTAATGGCAACAGTTGCACAAAAGGAGTGTTGAGAACACGTTACATACGTCGCATCATAGGGGAAGAAGGTGTCGGGTGGAAAAGTAACTCGCGTGTTCCGTAGACGAACCTAGCGAGACAAAAGGCTTGCCACAAAGGATGCAACGTCATATAGACTTGCGTTCAGAAATGTAACTTAAGCTTAAGCCAAACATTCGAGAACACAACGCACAGGAAAACGAACGGAGAACAGCAATGGCGGACCGTGGTCGTGATAGGACCAAAGTGCAACCTATAGCACTGCCTTCGTAAGACGGGCATTAAAATGCGTAGCGAACTTAAGATTCACACTTTTGCACAATGCTCGAAATGTTATTGGTTTACTTGTTGTTTTTATAAGTTTTTGATGTGTATTTTCAATACTAAAATGTTGAATTTTAAATGCACTGCCGTCAAGTTACACTTTCGTTTTAGCATTTATTGGCTCTACACTGACCGCCACATCACGTTTTCTTATTTATCCTTTGGTACACAACCTCTCCGCTTCCTCTCTTTCGCACACGCTTTTCCCATGAAATAAAATCTAGGCTCTAGAATGTACCCATGAGAGAGTTGAACTCAGTACAGCAAGCTACTGAACATTCTGTAAATATGGCCTGAGAGGTCCCAAAATCGAACTTTCATCAGATGTCCAACATCGGACAGAGACAGCACAAAGTGCAGCAGGTAGGAAAGTGCCCAGGGTCCTATATCCACTATCACTATCCTACAGGGTAGAAATCCCCAACATCCCGTTGTGATCCCTCGGCGTCGATGCATTACGGAAGACGAGCACCCCAAGCATTGCCAGGGGAATCATCCTTTGGCAACACTCTCACAGGTAAAGTGACAACAGTGAGTGTCATGGGAATGAGTTTCCACCACAAAACTTTTCAATGCTTAGGCTCAGTTGTTACCATTTGCCAACTGACGTTAGAGGGGTCCTGCCAACTTCGAAAGACAAATTTAGCAAAAAACGTTCCGAGTTCTTGCTAAATTGGAAGAGGTAGGAAAAAATGGCACACAGAGTTTAACTGAATTAAAAAAATAAAAAAAAAACCTACAGGTGGATCTTGCTCGTGTAGGATGTCAGGTGACCAAACAAAACTACAACACACGGTACGTCAATTCAGTAGACCGTGGAAGTATACAACATGATTTTTGGTAGGCTCAGTGGCATTCGCTTCGACTGAAGCCTACATGCAATGCAGTTGGCATATAACAGGAAATCAGTTTAATAAATACGGATAAAAACTTATTCATTGCATTTTGGACTTAAGGTTTGGATTTTGGGCTTCAAAGGTCCTGAATGACCGGGGAATTGAACCCATAACCTTTGAAGCCAAATGCCAAAGCCCTACCGGTAAGCCACACTGACCCGGCTGTGTTAGTATTGCTTAGCGGTATAGGACTTTGGCCTTTGGTTTCAAAGGTCGTGGGTACAATTCCCTGCTCAGACAGTTTGACATTTAAGTCAAAAAACTAATGTAAATAGATTTGCATCCGTATTTATTTAACGCTTCTCGAGCCCGCTTTCCATCCTGTTTAATAGGAAATCGGTTATCACCAGGAACACAGTAATCATCACAAATTACTGCCCATTCGCCTGTATATAGAAAGACAACCTAACCAAAATTATTTTAAATGGTTTGAATGAAACGAAAACTCGTTAGTCTGCACACATTTTAACAGTAGCTCCTGTATAAATGCCAATTACAGGTGGTAAGGTTGCACAGTCAAGCATTTGCCTTCAAACATGAACGTATACAGCATGTAGCATACAGTCATCGTTTTTAAGTTTTTTTTCCCCACCCGCCTCCGTTTTGAAACTTGTGACTTCAAACCCTAAGTTTTAATATACACGGCAGCCATAACTGGAGGAAAAGCTCGTTAGCAATGATGGGATGACGACAACAACGAGGGAACCAGCACTTTTCCTCTGTGTCACTATGGCAACGGTTATCTTGAAGCAGTGGAATTACGACACCTGTTAATGCAATCATCCCGTTTCTTTCATCTTAATGATTTAACACCTCGAATAAAGAAGCATACATTAGGAGCATAATCAGAAGCGCCAAGAAGTTTTGCGGGAAAAGAAATTTAGTACACAAATAATTTTGACACAAAAAAAGAAGCATTACCACAGAAATTTCTCCCCTCAATTTGTCCATAGCCCCGACAAGCAATAAATTAAGTTCAGCAACATGTTTAAAAGACAGCTCGTAAAAAAATAAAACATAATGAAGCGCCGGTATAATTAACTCTCGTTGCTCATGAAAAAACAACCACACGACGCCACAACCATAAATAAATAAATTTACACCTCGTCGTAAATTATCACATGGAATATTCACAATGAAAGTCATAATGAACAAGACAGAGGCCGACTAAATTGTACGACCATCTAATCTCAGTGTGTGTGAAGAGATGACTAAAGTTGACAAGACGACAGCTTATTCTGCTACCGAGTTTCCAAAAAGGGTCGGCCTTTGAAGGTAGTGATATCATTCAACCAGGGAAAGGCCGCCAAGGTTAATCCTATTAGCCAACTTAAATAGCATGATACTGTGGACGTTAAATGAAAACTTGAAGATTGCTACCGCGAGTAGCTATGTTCTGGTTTTCATTCAACTTTCGAACTATTAGTCGGGGCGATTACCTTGGCTAATAGGAATAACCTTGGCAGCCTTTCCCTGGTTGAATTATATCACTACCTTCAAAGGCCGACCCTCTTTGGAAACATAGCGGCTTCTTTTATACCAGTTTTGGTTTTGGGTGGATTCTGCTTACTGCTAAGAGGCATAAACAGACACATATTATTTTCTTAATTTTTGTGTTTGCACGCTCTCGATTATTTAACCTCTACAAAGAGTGATAGATTGAGCGAAATCATGTTCGACGAAACAAACTGCATATTGCTATAATTGTAGACTAATTAAACTAATGTACACTGCGAATGGGTTTGATCTTTTATTTTCAGAAAAATGCTTAGTGTAGCACAGGACAGAGGTGGTCTGAATGGAAATGATACAAATAAAAAAAAAGAAAAAGTTGACACCGATATACCAGAATACCGACCATCACCTTTTCCTTCAAAATAGAACATTTTATTTTTCTTCTAACGAACGCTTCCACAGGGTTCAGACAATTTTTTAACTCTCAATTTCCCTGACATTTCCAGGTTTTACAAATGCAGCCAATGACAATTTCCAGGTGTTGAACGAAAATAATTCAACATCCCATTATGTTCAGAGACTAGTCCTGATGGGACTAAACGCAATTTCATCATAGGTATTGGCACTAACCTAGCCTAAAATTTAGTTTATTGAAGTTACATTGAAAATACTTGAAAGTATTAAAGCACAAATTGAATTATTTGCTACTAGCTTAGGATTTTTGTTTCGATCTACTAATTCAATGGAACTTACAGATCTGACACAAAGGCATTTATTTAAATTCCCCTGTCTTTTCCCTGATTTTCAAAAAAATTCTAGTTTTTCCCTGAGTCTTTGGCTCCATTTTAGTTTTCCCAGAGATTTCCAGGTTCTCCAGGTTTTCCCAGAGATTTCCAGGTTCTCCAGGTTTTCCCAGAGATTTCCAGGTTCTCCAGGTTTTCCCTGACATTTCCAGGTTCTCCAGGTTTTCCAGGTTTTGTCTGAACCCTGATTGCATGTTTTCTTGTGTTTTTTGCCTGAAGAAGGTAGTGGATTAATGCTGTAAATGTGTACCCATTGTGCACTCAAATAACACTTGCGAAAATTTGCACAGCAACCCCAGTGAGGGTTTTTTCTTCTTGATACAGCATACGTTTGTTTTCATAATTCTATCATTAGCCTGTCGGCCTTTAAAAGCCAACACCACGCCGTAACAAAATATGTGATACCGCTCAGCACTATACTTGAAAGGCCTTATTTCGCTAAACCATGTTCTTATTGAAGCCTTGGTATGGACAAATAAATAGAGACATGTTCATTTTGGTGGTGGTCATAAAAATTAGAATGATATATACGGCACAGCTTGGCTTGACACACACAGCAATAAAAGTGTATTAGATAAAGTAAACTTTGTTCTATACATACATACATTACATACCGTAATTAAAAACTGACGCAGTTTCAATGATGTATGTGTAAGACAGCTGGTTTCGAGACGTAATTTTTACTGTTACGCATGTCAAGCCAAGCCATGCTCTATTTATAATTCTAAAATATAGTCAAAGAAAACTTACCTTTCTATTCTCTCGTTGAGTTGCTGTCTGGCCAGGAAGTGGTTATCCTTGCGGATTTCGCGTAAAGCTCCTTTCATTTCTTGTTTGTATTTATGAACAAGTTTCTGTTTCTCGGCCACCTGCTTGCCTCGACCGTGTTTTTGACCGGTAAACCTTAAAAAGATACAAAGGAAACAAAACTGAGCAACGAAAACACTATTTTTAAAATCATCAAAATCAATCAAGTTTATTAAAAAAAAAATAAAACAATATAACTTATGAGATCACTGGTTAACAGATCATTACATTACTGATGCTGCATGCCAAAGTAAAATTTCGCTTCTACACCTGCGCTATATGATGATCCCGGCTTGTTGGATGCAATCCTTCATGTGGGGAAGGTGGGTTGGAGGGGAGGAGAGGTGTCCCCTCTCTCTCTAGCCCCGCCAACACCATCATTGCCATCAAAGTAAAAAAAAAACAAGCGGCTACAGCGAATGCCTAGTTGCACCGGTCTTCTGAACAGTTCCCCCACTTCCAATGTTGAGGCGCACACCTCTATCATGCACTACAACGGCGGTCTCTGTTATACTAATCTAAAAGCAGTAACCATCACAATTGCTGGTTAAAAATGTGTTAGCTTTTAGGCCTATTTTACATTTTAGGCTTAATTGTCAGCTTTTAGGCCTAATTTTAACGAGCAGTTTTAATTTCGTAAGTAGCAGCTAACGGAGAGTTGAATTGTATATGCATTTTCATTTTTGCAACACGGTGCGCCTTCAGGTACACAGTTACAGTGTTAACAACGTAATGCGCAACGTAGCCTATATAGATCAGTGGGGGAAGTGACGAGAGAGACGCTGTTGATGACGCTGTTGCAACTCGTAGCAACTTGACGTTGCCGTGGTAACATGATTTTAGGCCTAATTTTCATTTTTTAGGCCTAATTTTTTTTAATGCAGTTTTGACTTCGTAAGTAGCAGTTAGGCCTAATGGAGAATTTGATTCTACGGTAAACCTATTCATTCATGCAACAATGCGACGAGACTATTTTAAACGAAGCTAAAAGCCATTTCTTTTTATTGCGGTGTTATCTTAGGATTTCAATTCGATGATCAAATGTTATTATTTAATTTAGTTACGTCGAAGAAGTCTATTAGCTATAAAGAAGTAACGATGTTTTAATTTGCCATGTTCTTTAACTAACTTCTCACACTGAATCGAACATTGTAAACAGTGGTCGTCAATTGCTGGTACCGTTGCAAAGTTGAAAAAAGCGACGGATGGACGGACGGACGGACGGACAAAGTCGTTGCAATAGTCTTCTCAGCCGGTACGGCTGTACGGAAGACTAAAAATGACCACAGCCTTTAATCAAATCACTTCTACGTCGCCGTGACCAACACCCATGTAACCCGTGATTGTACTGTAGGAACCAAATTTCACCTGGAGAGGTGCCCCTCTCTCTCTTGCACCGCCAACACCATCATCGCCATTAAAGTAAAAATAAAATTACTACAGACTTTAATCAAATCACTTCTACGTCGCGGAGACCAACAACCAAATAACCCAAGTGATAGTACTGTAGGAACCAAATTTCACCTAGAGAGGTGTCTCTCTCTCTCTCGCACCGCCAACACGCTTCTGAATCCAAAGGTCGCCTGCATTAAAGTTGCCAAAAGGGACTTTTAAGTAGCTTTTCTCAATTTAACTGCTTAAGCTCCAAATTGAATACAAGGAGGACAGCCATTCAAGAGTGGCGTTAGCTACCCGAGTGCCGGCTGGATTAAACACAAGAAGCTAACGTTAATTCGTTCCTTGGATTATTCAACAGATTCTTAAGTCTGCATCTCGTTATTATGTTTGGAACAGAAAAGGATTTAGGAGCATCAAAATTCGGTGGTTACGGACGTTTGAAGTGGGATCCAACATAACGCAAGCTCCCAGTCAGGGAATAATAAACGGATTATGTACTAGATTAGGAGCTACGTCATCCAGTGTGGGTGTACAAAAGAGATGCTCTTAAGCGGAAACATCTGTACGAAAAGCTCAATGCACTTCTTAATTTGTTTACACCCTTTGCACAGGTTCCTTGCTTAAATGATTTAATTAGGGTGCAGGTAAGGTGAGCTTTTCATATACCTACTTGAATGTGAAGAAAAAAAGATGGCTGCCGACACAGTTTCAGTCACATACGCTCAGCAAAAGCTTTGAATTTTTTTTTATTCCATGCTGTGTTTAATTGGTTTTCAAGCTGGGCTTCAGCATGACATAATAAACATACTAGAAAAGCTCAGAACTCTGCATGCCTACGTGTCACAATTCCATTCGATGACATGTCGTGAAGGGTCCACATAGACAACTTGCGCAACAACCTATGAAAACAACGTGTGCGAGTAAACCAGTGCGAGACAAGCTGTGCAAATAACCTGCGCGAGTCAACCAGTGTGAGGCAAGCTATGTTACCAATTTGTTTCAGTCAACCACTGTGAGACAAGCTGTGCAAACATCCTGTGCGAGTCAACCAGAGCGAGACAACCTGTGGAGACAACCAGAGCGACACAACCTGCACAAACAACCTGTGCGAGACAACTTGTGGAAACAACCTGTACAAACTACCTGAGCGAAACAATATGTGCGAGACAACCTGTGCAACAAATTGTATGAGACACCTTGTACAAACGACCTGTGCGAGACAACTTGTACAGACAACCTGAGCAAGACAACCTGCATGAGACAATGATGCATGGCTGACTTGGAAAAGCTTTGTATACCTGTCCTTCCCAAAATCGCTTTCGATCTGTTGCATACAAACTGAGCTGCCAATTGCCAAAGACCATCCCTAGAAACATTCTACCACGAGGTAGGATAAGCCAATAAACAACTACTAAAGTGAATGGATTGATGGAGTAGTGCCATCATGCCGCCCAGTATTATCAGTTGTTTGCGAAGATGCACATATCAGTGCACATATCAGTGCACATTAGTGCGAAGATGAACATATCAGTGGCATGAGAGACAGTTTCACACGCAGATAGTGGCCTCTTGAAAATGACAGCATCATGGTGGAAACAAAGCAATGCTCGTCAAGCTCCCCTTACTAGGATCTTCTAACGGCTACCTACAAGATTCCATGTTATCGGCTATGATCAGTTGATCGCGTTATTACTCGAAAATAAAACATAAAATCTAATGGAACCGCACACTGAATTTATAAAGTAAATAAATGCTTTCTGTAAGACAGACTGAGGCTCGTATAGACCTATCGAGCATGAGCTGAATGGGGGGCAGCTACTCTGGCATCACAGCAAGATACAGCTCAACGGGTCGCAGCTCGGTGACCCTTTAAAGAGGACTTTCACTAACAAGACCTACCGTAGTTCTACGTCGCTTGCACATTTTGACGTTGTCTTCAGTCACGCAATGCAGTCGCATCGCAAGCCCTCTTACCAGAGTTGCACAGACAAGGAAGCAGGCTGTCCATTAGAAAGTCACATCCTCTAACACCTAATAATCCTAGATGCTACTAGGGCGCATGGATTGACGGAGTGATGCTAATACGCTACTAGGGTGTACGGATCAATGTAGATGCGGTAGCATGCCACTAGGGTTCACGGGCTAGGTGGTCTATGCAAACATGCTGCTAAGAGTGTTAAGGGTTGGGCGAGGAATTAATTGTTTTTTCAAAGGAATTTAAAACCAAAACTAACTAGAATTCACTAGAAGGACTTTACATGAAGTAAGTATCAAGCGGTCTAGGTTAGCAGTAATGATGCCATAGTAAGTTGATCTGCACGTTAGCAAATACTAATAATAACAACAAAATCACACCATAAAATGTAAAATTTAGAAAACAGTCGGCATTAAAGACTGGGAACGGAAAAAAAAAGTATGCTACCCTAAAACGATCTAGTACTTGAACTAATTCAGTAAACCCACAGTGCTAGATGGGACAGAGCTTCCTGGCTTTACGACAACACCAAGTTTAGAAGCTGTTCTGCCTAGGGAGTTAGGGCATATGGAACAACAGCCGATTTTTAAAAGCCCTCCAATAAAACAGCAAAGAATTAGAATTAATTTGCATATTTCGATATTTCCCTATTCAATAATTTCAAACCAGCTGCTCCCAGCGTGAGATATGCCGGTATACCAGTAGGAAGCCACGTGTTCCACTGCCCTATTTGTTATAGCACTTGCAATCCGCTGAAGCTCACAGCAGGCATTTATCTCAGGTGGACTTGCATTGGTGAGTTTGATGTTTGGCGTGCTCGGCAGATGGCGCCCCAAGCGATGAACCCACCATCTCTTAGCTTACCACACGCCCACGTGAAGAATTTGATGCTGAATGGTTTTTGCTTTGAAGTACTTTTAACAAATTTGCTATAAGTACATTAAGTAGGAATAGAATACAGCCTGTAACTACACATTTAAAATCATTTAAACAAAATTCGTTTTTTGATGCTGCCTCGCAGGCTGCCTTGGCGCTAGTGTTGTTTGATGCTAGATGTCACCATGTGCTTCGTTGTGATTGGCTGTCATAGTGATCGCCTATGGTACAGCGCAAGCAAAATAGCCTCTATCCCATGGTTCGACCAAGGCTACCTAGACGTAAAGGCTTCACGTTAGAAATTCGACGCGTCGTCCAGTTAGCCACCGATTCTGCCACCAGTCGCGCTACTTACACCCCAAAAATGAACTGCTCTAGCATGCGGACTGAACTGTGAAAGGTACGTGTGACACGCGATATGCGGATTTTAAACTTAAAACACTGCATTTACACCAAATTATTAAACTTTAACAACAATGGCTTCACGCTACGTACCTCTTTGTTCACTCGACGACAAAACAAAGCCTCCGGAGGTTTAATTTCATGAATTTCAAGCAGAAGAGCAACCAAGGTACGTGTGTATTGTACTGTATGATACGCTACGGCGTTTTCAATTCTCATTAAAAATGTGTTAAACAATCCTTTGACGTAGCAGTAAATCGTCCGAAGACTTCAAGAATAGTCACCATTACCGTAAAATAATGTTCGTTTAGCGCTGCAACATCGGTAAATCTAATAATGAGAAGATATCGCGTTTTTGTGCATCTCGCATACACTAATCAATGCTACGATTGGGGTTTTTCGTTCTTCGTGCTTTCAGTTCAGCGCATCGCTTGGACGACGCGTCTAGCATGCTACGTGAAACCAAGCGTTAAGCCTTTAAGTCTAGGTAGCCTTGGTTCGACGCAAGCAATATAGAAGGACACATTTTACCAAAATTCAGGCATAACAATTTCGCAGGACTTCGCTGTAGCATCTGCTGAGCAATAATTACACACACTTCCAATCTACCTACTTTATACAGCAGCATCCTAGTTTTGCATTGCAGTCAGAGTCGGATTGGGAGGGGTAGGGCTTTCCCCAGGGATGTACTGCAGGGGCCTCGGAGCGCATCGCGCAGAGGGAGAGGAAGATGCTGGGGAGGGCAGCAAACTAGTGCAGTTTTAAGAAATCTGCGTGAATTTAAAACTTTCTCCTGCAACTAAGAGATGCGTGTTTAATAGAAACACAAATCATTTCAAATTTTTCTGACAAAATTTTCTTGAAACAAGGGCATCATGTAGTGTCCGGGAGGGGGGGGGGGGAGGTCCAGGGCAGAACCAAGAAAGAAATCGTGTTCTAAAGGAGTCAGCGTGAATTTGAAACGTTTTTCTGCAACTCAAGAGATACAATTTTCATACGAACTCATTTCAAATTTCAGAAAAATGTTTCTTTCAAAGAATAGCCTCCTGTAGTTTTTTTTTTTTTTGGGGGGGGGGGAGGTTCGGGACAGAGCCCTGCAGGCTAGAGTACTTTAAAGAAATCAGCGTTTTTTAACGTTTTGCTGCAACTTCGAAATGTAATTTTCATACGAATTCATTTCAAATTTTTCCAAAAGTTTTACTTTTGAAACAAGGGCCCCTGTAGTGGGGGCCTCCTGGGGATCCCCAAGTTCTCGGTCGGTCTAATCCGACACTGAGTTTGCAGTCTCTTACAGCAACCTGAAATATAAGTCAGGTCAATTTATCCACCATCCACGCAGGTTTTACTAAGACCAAAATAAACACTAATTATTTTTCATCCAGTAAAATTGTACTTCTTCCCCTTCCTTCCCCTAAACTAAGGCCAGCAATCTACTACTTTCTTCCTGTTTTTTTTTAAATAATTTTTTTTCTTTTGCCTGTGCTGCTAAACACTGGTTTTCAACCCACGTTGCATTTAGTGGGTGTTTCAGCCTTCTCTGTGGAGGACACGGCTGAAAAATCAATGGAAGCTCCGCGTACAGAATACCACCCAAAGCAACAGGCTGCAAAAGCAAAGGAGCATGGCCCAGATGCTCAAGCCAAAATATCAGAATTCGTTACATTTAAAGCTGCGCAGAAAGAAATCAAGTAAACGACGTTTCGACTAACAAAAAAATAGGAGCCATTTTTTTTCAAGTAGCTTGAGAAAAATAAAAGAATATAGTGACATCCGGGTTAGCAATAAGCCTGACGATTAACAGAGACCCCATAGGTAATCTAAACATTGGTAAAAATGGGATAAGGCAATCAAGATTGGGTTGGAACGGTGTAACAAAGTAACACAGACTGGGGTAAAAGCGAGGGGTCCGACAAACCCGGAAATAACATACGAGATTGTCAAATCCGAAATCACTACATTAGATTTCTGCAGATTTGCGCAGATTTGCACGGAGTTGCAAGACTGCAAGATTTGCAAGATTTGCACAGATTTGCAAGATTTCGCTTGGATTTGCAGATTTCATGAAGATTTACAGATTTATGGATTTCATTTAGATTTGCTGATTTGCAGTGATTTGTATGGATTTGCAAGCAGATTTTGCAGATTTGCACTGATCTGCTATGATTTGCAGATTTGCAATGATTTGCACATTTCAAGCAGAGCGCAAATCCGAAATCGGAGAGGGCAAGAGATTTCAGCCCTTGCCGAACACCTCGGGTAAGACTGGGCAGACGGAAAGAACCTTTCGACGTAAGCAGTACTAATGAATAGGACGAAGTGCTCCCATTTCCCCAAAACAAGGTCCGTACCTTACAGACGAAATCCTTTTCAAGGCTTATTCAAGACTTTTCAAGGCTATTTTACAACTAATTTCAAAGCTCTTTGCACATTCGACTTCAAATTACTTTTTTAAATTCCAGTACTTTGCCAGCTATGTCATCGTTGGCACCATTCTGCTCTAGTAGGAAGCTAAACCGTCATAAACAATGACAAACATTATGTCCCCATTCCCCCCAATGAGGAAGGAAGAATACAGAAACTAACATCAGTGGAACAGCACTTAAATACTCAGCAGCCCCATTTGGAATATATATCTTGCACTCCACTGCACCTCTCTCTTTCTGTCTCCTGTCGAATGCGAGGGGAACACCGTTCACAGAAACATTCGGCTGACATATTTATTTATCTTCATTTATTTAATTTTATACTGACATCATTACAAACATTCACAAAATTCAAGGCCATTTCAAGGCTCCGACAAACAAAAAATTCCAATTTTCAAGGTTTTTCAAGCGTTGAATTTTCGGTTTTCAGATTTAAGGTTTTTCAAAGAATTGAAGCCATGTACGAACCTGTATATACTTTACTGCTAATATCTCAGGTCTATCGTCACGTTGCAATAAGCCACATACTTTGTAATATCCTCCACACGTAATATTTAATATAAATTTAAATAGGTTAGCCTAGGTTAGGTCAGGTTTAAAGGTTAAATGGGTTATGGTAGGTAAGAAAAACCCTAACCTAACCTAACCTAACCTAACCTATTTATTTTTACTACAAAAGTTCTTTTTTATTTAATGGTAGTCTGCATTTGACACTAGTATCGTGACGGTAGACCGCGAACTATGTTAGTACCCAAATTGTAACTTTTCTAGCACAGTTTTGTCTGGGTGACTATGGGTCTCATTTAATACGCAGCCTTATTGATCAGGAAGTGATTTGGAACCATTTATTTTTCTCGTATTACTTGAAAACGGTTCTGATGTTTTAGCCGAAACGTCGCTTTTTTTTTTTTTATATATTTGTGCACTGTGTGACTTTAAATGTTAAGAATACAGATTTTTAGTGCTTTACTTAAAATATCTCGAAGTAAAAGAGGCTTGTCAGAGGCAGTAGCCTACGAAGCAAAAGGATGCACATAGAGGACTTTATAAAATGACCCCCTCTGGGCTTATTTCAAAAGTAAACCGATTATCCCTCGCCCCCATAAAAATGTCATTCATCACGTGACAGGGCTATTTTTATTTACTTTTGAAGTAAAATTTCAAAAGAGCCGTAAGTGCCTTACCAAATTCTGCCTAACGGCCCCTGCATGGCTCAATGCACCAATCAATGTAAGGATTACAGCACAACTACAACAACAAATTAGAGGGGCGACGGATAATCGTCTAACTGGAAAATCGCATAATTGGAATAACGTATACCGTATAACAGTATAATAGAAAGTCGTCTAACAGGATATTCGTATAATGGACAATCGTCTAACTGGAAATTCGTATAATGGAAAATCGTCTAACTGGAAATTCGTATAATGGAAATCATCTAATGTCCCTGCCTCGCTCGCGCTGCCGCACTCGCTGCGGCTATACATATAACATCAGAAACCGCAGTTTAGATGTTTATCCAGTTAGACGTTTATCCATTATACGATATTCCGTTTAGATGATTTTCCATTATACGATATTCCGTTTAGACGATTTTCTAGATTTTCTATTTATGCAGATATTAGGTAATTATCCCATTATACGATTTTCCAGTTAGACGTTCGTCCGACGCCCCATTTTTATGCTGTGCACTTCGACAAACTTGAAATTGCCAACGCAAACCAACGAAGTGGTGTTCCTCTATTCGTCACCTTCGGTACAGGGAACGACTCAAACTGCTCAATACTCCTTTACTTCTTGAGAGGTTTGATAGGGGTGAACTCATCCTTACCTATCAGTTACTGTCGGGTTCCTTCTCTAATAACCCTTCTAGTTTTTTTTTACTTGCAATTTCTATAGTAATCGAAGCCACAGCTTTAAATTCCAGGGTTGTTTCGAGACTTAACTGCCGGCAATTCTTCTTCACTGAAAAGACTGTTTGTTGTTCATGGAACTCCCTCCCGGAGCATATTGTTTCGGCTTCATCTCTTAACAGCTTCAAGGCTCGACTGGACTTTTGGAAGCAATGATTTGCCTTGGCTTTCTTGGGGGGGTTGGGTACTTCATAATTGCCTTGGCTTTGCACCATCATCTAATCTAATCTAAATTTAGCTGTCTTCATACACAACAATACATTGAACTGGTAAATCATATAACAAGGCTTCCACATGCGGGAAACTACATTCTAACTACCGGTATTTAAATAATGAACCTTAAAAGTTCCAGCCATCGCCAGGCCTCACGCCAACCACCATTTCCAGTCCCCAACTCTTCTCCTCAACCATCCATCGCTGCTCTTCGAGAAGACTTACCTGAACCTGCGGGCAGCCGAAACGGAAGGAAAAGGCTCGATGCCGCGTGAATGACAACCAGCCAGTTAAAACGCCTGACAAGAAGATCCCCTGCGAGGACATTCTTCCGGCTGACGGAGCGGGAATCGAACCGTGGAAGAAGGGAGCCTTTTGACCTTTTACATTTCAAAGACTTAAGCCAACCCATGGCACTAAAGTGGCAGGCAACGTTAACAAGACATTGAAATAGATGCCACACAGTCATACTGCATTATGGTTGAATGGATGAACACGGAAGCCGATGATAACGTTGTGTAGAGATGAATGAACTCAAATTTTTTTGGACGTATGTTTGTTTGTCTTGAAAGATTGTAACTCAATCTATTTTACCTGACCACGCAAGAACCATATTTTACTACAGTCCTATCAGAAGAGTATTTTTCTTTTATACAGAATTCATAGGTTTGTACGTTCCCAGTCGTACATTGCGATCGCCTTGTAATGAATCCAAATTTTGTTTGGGAGTGTTGTGCACAATGGGGGCCAGTGTCTCCCAAGACACGGAATTACGAGTAAACTTTGGCACAAGTCGAAAAATTATGACCAATTTTTTTGTTGGCGCCCCCCCCCCCCCCAGGGATGATGACTATGAGCAGTGTATTCGAGTTGTGTTCCTGTTCAATGCTCGTTGGCATTGGATTGAAGTTGTTTGTTGGAAGTGTAAGAAAAAATTCACAATATTTCAAGAGGGACGCTGGCTCGCAGAATAAATCTGGGTTGTGAAGATCATTTACATGATAATATCGTAGAAATCAAGACTACTACTTGTAGGCCTAAGCACTTTTAAGAGTTAAATATAAGCATCGCGCGTATGGTATCACGGCAACATTAGCGAAGGCTTTTCAGGACAGCATGCTTCTCGAAGGAGCAGCTTCTAGGCCGCCTTGCGTCTCATTTATTTCCGCTATCATGAACATGAACATAGAAGAATATAATAGAAGTGATCAGACAAAGCAGGAGGGAGGTTTGAGTCACAGGATGCGCTGATTGAGTGAACGAAGTGAATGAAAATCAGCGTTTATTAGGTAGTGTGCGCAAAAATTTAAGAAACTTAATTTGGTCAAACACGGACATGCGCCTGAGCTACCATACCCAACCAGTATTGCAAATCGTGCATTCAACACCGTCTGTGCGCAACATGGGCTTCAGCTATAGTTTGTTCCAAATTATGTTTGCAGGAAATTGACTGCGCTATCGAGTGCAACAACATGTGGATATCACACCTGTAGACTGCACACAGTTACTGTAAGAGTCTACGAGTGGTATATTTACTATATTTACTTGTTTTTCGCACTCATAGTGCGTCATACAGTCAGTTTTCTGCAAACATAATGTGGAACAAAGTATAGAGCAGTGACACGACGTAGTATTATTGTATATAACTCTATGCTGGAGCCTTATGGGTTACTGCAAGGGGCACTGCAGAGAGAAACAGAAGGGCGTCATACTGAAGCCGATGCCGTGAAGAGTGATTTCTTAGACCTAAAACGTGCGATTTTTGTTGTTGG
>JAHWFP010082833.1:0-12544 GCA_023313725.1 Lithobius niger
CATCCGTTTCTAGCAAAGAGTGGCGCACGAATAGGGACTCGAACCCTGGACTTGTGCATTCGGCCAGGGATGAATGGATGGGGAAGCTACACCCGTCCCTGGCAAAAGCCTTAAGAAGCGCTTGCCGACCAGGCTTCTGCTTTCATTCTCGTTCTGCATCTGTGCTTCCCCTTCGGTTTCGGGTTGTGTGTCTTCTCGTGATGGTGCTACAACCCGACAGTCTTTGCATAACGTGTCGGCACATGACTAATTGTGACATTTTCGTCCCTGGTGTGTTGTCTGTTGTGTTGGACTGTGTGAAAGAAGGAGTCACCTTTTACCTATCCACAAGTCTTTGCGTCTCCCTGAGACCAAGATGGGTAGGGGCCTTTGTCGAAGCATGGGTCAACAGGGATCCTTTCGTGACAATCCAATCAATGCCCCATACCATGTCTCAGTCACAGCAACGAGACAGCCAGTGTGCCTCGTCCGGTGAGAGACAGCTAACTCGGTGTCAACCTCGCTTGTAGCAAAATTCCCACCTTCGATTACATCTTCCCCTCACGGCTCCTTTCCACGTGTCCAGGAGAGGGGTAAAGGACCACCTCGAAAACGATGTCTTCCAGCTGAAGCCCTCCCCCCGATACACCGTCAAATTGGAGACCGGCTCATGAGCCATGTGGCAGCGTTGCGTGCATTTACTTCTTACCGCTTTTTCCTCGACATCATCTCAAGGACCTTATTCCGTCGTTCGTGCGGCCACCTCCTCTTGCCAATGCAACCCACCCCATCTCCTTGGATCCTGGAACGCGCGTTAACCGAGAAGTATGTCTAAGAGGTTCGTGTACTTCTGGGTAAGGGTGCAATCCGACCATCGCCCACCAATACACCAGGACTCTTCAGACAGTTTGGGTGAAACCAAAACGCAGCAGGGGTTTCCGTCTCGTATTCAACCTCCGGCACCTCAACACTTTCATCAGGACGGAATATTTCAAGATGGAAACCCAATCTTCAACCAGGGAGGCCCTCCAACTCTGCGACTTCATTCACGATTGATTTGGAAGATGCGTACCTCCACGTGCCTCTCCATCCATCCGTGTTCCACCTGTTCTTCTTAGTGTGTCGATCAGGTCTTCCATTTCGCAGTGCTTCCATTCTGGCTGTGCACTGCGCCCCATATTTTCACTGTGCTGATGTGCCTGATCCTGGTCTTGCTTCATTGACAGTGGATCCTTTGGTGCGTACCTGGACGATTGGCTTCTTTGGAACATAGATGCAGATTGCTTACTCCTGGAGAGTGGGGCATGCACCCGGATCCTCCACGTGGGTCTGCGAGTGAACTTCAAGAAGTGGCGTCTCCACCCGGCCCAGCACTTCGACTTCCTGGAAGCAGAATTCAACTTACAGGAGCTATCATTGTGTGTGTCCCTCGCAACCCCGCATAGATCACCTGCAAGCTGTCCATCCGGGTGCAGGGATGGATTCCCATTGCTACTCTCGAACTTTGGCTTGGGTTGGATGGGGAGGCTTCACCCGTTCCTAGCAAAGAGTGGTGCACGAACAGGGACTCGAACCCTGGACTTGTACATCTGGCCAGGGATGAATGGATGGGGAAGCAATTCGTACTCGTGGCTGTCCAAATGCGAGACGTCCACCAGCGACAGGTCTACCCTCACTGGCCAACTCAACTTGTGTGCTCAGCTTGAGCCCCTAGGATCTCCCGCTCACTGGTTTTGGAAGGTTTGGAGACACCCGGTATATTGAGAGGACAGTATATCTCTTCTCACGTTCCCTTGGAGGGACTGTGCTCGTGGGGGACACACGCTGCACAGTCTGGGGTCCCTGTACACCCCCTCACCAACCCTTCACCTGTTCACTGATGCATCGACAACGGGTTGGGGAGCCCACCGGGGAGACTGGTAAACTGCAGGGGTGTGGTCTTCGGAGGAAGTGAGCCACCATCAATGTTCTCGAGTTACAAGCAGTGTCTCACGTCACATGGACTCGTACGATCAGAGGTACCACCATAGCAGTGCTCTCGGACAACACTTTGGCAGTACCGTACATTCGCCAAGGCAGTTGCCTCTACTCAGTCTCTCGCCTCTTCTAGCTTTGCCTGGAACTATGGGTCAATCCGCAATCTGGACGCACTGCGGGTCCCCTGCACGCGCGTGCGGATGAACTCGCGAGGTGTGCTCAGCCCCCCACGGTCGCGTCACCCCTCCCCCAGCGGGTTTGCCCCACCGGGGGGGGGGGGGCACCGTTAGTGGACCTGTTTGCAATGTGGGCGAACTCTCACCTTCCTCTAGTTTGTATTCCTCTTGCTGGATGGGAGAAAGCCCTAGCCACCGATAGTCTCAGTATTCCCCTGGGAGGGGATGGACGTGTCTCCATTTCCCCCGTTCTGTTTACTCCCGACTATGATAAACAAGATTTGTGGCTCTCGGCGGGGGGGGAGGGGGATTCATTCTGGTGGCACCGTACTGGGAGACTGCACCTTGGTTTGTGGAGTTAATGAACCTTGCAACGGCAGACCAGATTCCTCTGCCCTTCCTTCCGGATCTCCTCTTACAGCACGAGTAGATGCTACACCCCAACCCAAGGGCCCTTTATTTTCACAGGTGGTGACAGAGTGGAACTCTGCAAGGGAACTCTGTGCACAAGGCGTCCTTTCGTCCCTCAAGACTATTCCTTCTGGCCTTGTCTATGGCCGCTAGGCAGGGGGAAATTGCCGCACTTGCGAGGAGAAAGGAATACTTCCACTACAACAGCAACCGATGGAAGATTTCCATTCCTCCCCCGCCCAATTCTAGGGCGAAGACCCAGAAACCCGGCGAGGCACAAGGCAGCAGCTCCCATCATTCTTACTACACTTTCCCATTGATTTGTCCGGACTATATGAAAAGGTTCCAATGTCTGGTGCATGCGTTGAAGTTTTACCTTGCGGTTTCTAAGGGGGTCGTGGAATCTCAGCCACAGCCATCGGACCCTCCAGGTTTGAAGCAGGTGGTGGCCAAACTCATGAGACCATTCTTCGTGCAATTAATGAGAAAGTGGTGGACCTACTCCCTACCCCGTGGGTGAGCAATCGATAGCGAGGTGGATGTCGCGTGATCATCATCAGTATGCATATAGTGCTTGGACTCGCCAACCTGCCCACCAGTTCGGGCACACGAATTGCGGACGAAGACAAGTGTTGTGAGCGTTCATTTCTATGGACCCCCCCTTTGAGGAAGTCCTGGCATCGTATGAATGGAAGAGCCGGGCAACTTTTATTGCCCATCACCTCAGAGGCGAGGAGACGACTGGTGCAGACCGGCTTGAATCTTCATTTGAGCTGCAGTAAGTGTTGGGCCAGAAGGTATTACAAAGTGCAGGGTTCGACGCCCACCGTTGGTGCGACAAAGGCAACAAAACTACAGGTATTTTAGGACAGCAGAAGAGAGGCGTTTATCTCTAAAAATAGTTTTTATTTATCCTAAAATACTTACCTGTATGAACCCACCCTCCTCCCATGTTGAACACTCAAAGGGCCTAAATAATCCGGCTGGTAACTTGCGATTAACAGCACACCAGCTGAATAGAACTGCAAAGCCTGTTAGAAAATGAACTCTTTCCTATTTTACTTACACCACTTCGAACTGAAACTACTAAAACAACATTCTTACACAGGCACATCCAATAGACTGCTGTCCATAAAATGATCAGCTCTCTTGCAGAATTTATAGGTTCTTCGGTTTCAAGATCTTTGGCTCAAAAGAAATAACAATTACCAGGTATTCAGCAAGCGATTATTTGGACTTGTTTTGCAATGAGAAAACTCAAGACCACAACCCTGACACCACTACCATCCGAGCCATCTCACCATGGCTTCCAAGTCTAATTTTAATGTCAACACTTTTCCATTAAAAAACCACCAAATTGCTGCCTTAAGGGACCCTCCACAATAGACTGCGTTGGCAGACAAGAATGAGTTCCATAGACAACTTTTCTGTCACCAAGCATGCAAAAATATGTGGATATCATGCCTGTAAGACTAACTAGTTTCTGTTAAGTGTCGACGAGTGTTATACTTCCATGTTGTGGACTCGTTAGTGGAAGGAAACATGGTGTCGTACAGTCAGTTTCCTGCAAACATAATGTGGAACAGACTGTAGTGAAAACTTAGTCAATATTTCGGCACTGGAGGTTGTACAAACGGACTCTTATCACCAGAAAGCTTAAAGCTACTTTACAGCCTATGATTTGCAGTCATACTGTTTGATTGCCCTTGCGTCTGTGACGCGTATGGGCTTCTTTTCTCACTATTTTTTCTTTTTTATATAAATTGCTTAATTGCTTTTGGGGCGTTGCAGTTATTTCAAATAAATAACAGAGTTAAGATCATATCAGTGAGCAAGATACATACATTGATCAGTTCGGTATGCAGGTATTTATTTGCTTGGCATTGAGTTGGCGGGTAAAAGGCTGATCAGTACAACCTTTGACTCCTTGTGCAGTAATTTTTCTACATGAAGGAACCCGTAAGCCACCCTCAACCAAAGGTCATGGTTATGTACAAGCAAAAGATGTGATTTTGTTCCATCATCATTATAGCCGTAGGTTGATCACATAATGGAAAAGTAAAATGCGGTGGACACAACATACCAGTTTTAATAAATCAAATCCACAGTGTAGCCGGAATAAAGTTTTTTATTTTAATATCCAACAAGTCCATATCCAGTAAATATAAAATTTACTGAACAAACAGTTTTGTTCCCATTCGTTTATACCTTTCTCAAAAACATTTATCTAAAATACAGATATACATATTTTCACACAATTAAACGTTAACAAGACTTGTGCTGTGGTATTAATTAGTATTGAGAGATCTACAACTTTTTGACTGATATTGTATTAAGAATTAGTATGCATGATCCTTGATGAATAAGCCCTCATCCGCAGCAGCGCCGCCCACGCCGCCACCATATTTGCCTTGAGCAGCATCTCCATTTGCCTGAAATAAGAAATCACAAGTAATAATTAGCAAACTGACCATGCTAAATAATAAATTCATGAACGTTGACGAGTAGTTAATATTATTTAGTTAGGGACAAACGATTAGATTGCCAAGTAAGGTCAGTCAATGATGCATGGATGGAAGAAGTGATAATGAGAAATACAAGTCTCAGAAACCTTATCAGATAAAAGTCGATCATTTTTATCACTATCAGTCCTGCCTGGTCCATGAGATAATGATCAGGAGTGTAAGGGTACATCCAATGCTTGCCCACTTGTATAGGTTATTACTTACTCACGGAGGAAAATACGCTATATTCCAGACAGGCAAGAACAATTTAACGATTCTTGGCGAATTTTCGATAGGTTTTTCCATCCACAGCAAATTGACTAACCGACTATCATCTTCAGGCACGTAATAAAAACTCCAAACACTACCACCTATTTACAGTCCATTAGAATCGAAATTGGCCTCCGATATTTGCAAAGTATATACAAGGTAGGCGCGACGCTCATGCACTGCTTCCATTATTTTGAAGGCCATTTTTCCACTTTTTCCTTAGACGGTCTCTGAAAGGTTAGACGGTCCATTGATATTCATCAGCACGGCCTTCTCTCGGACGTGGTGTTGAATAGCCAGGGATTCATGGCTTCTCAGGTGTGAGTCTCTGCTCGAGTTTGAAACGAGCAACATTTCAGTTAACACCAATTTCGAATCTAATGGACTGTAAATAGGTGGTAGTGTTTGGAGTTTTTATTACGTGCCTGAAGATGATAGTCAGCTAGGTTTTTCCACCCACAGTAAATTGACTGTCGAAAATTCGCCAAGAATTGTTTAATTGTTCCGCATTTTTGCGCATTTTCCTTCGTGCGTAGTAATGTCGTCTGCTATGTTCCAGAGTATGAATCTAGACGTTTTTAAATTGTATAGGTTTCCCGATAAAACCAGTGTCAGACAGCGTTCATTGCTTTATTTTTATATACGACTGGCCGTCATTCCAGAAGCCGTGACGATGCCGACAGTATCTACATGTCATGGCCTAATTGAATGAGTTAACTCTTGTCAATTGGGTCTTGGCACATTAATATCAAAATTGTCGTAACTAACCTGTAAACGAAACCTGTCTAAAGATGGCATGCACTTGTTGGTACGTACCAGCCAGGCGGCTACCATTAGTGTTTTATGGCTTTAATATATTAAAAGCCAGAAAAAAAAAAAATAGCTTAGTTCTCGACCATTTTGCCCAATTTTAAGGCTTATTTTATTTTTTATTCTCACCCAAGTTTGACCTATATATTTTTGAAGGCTAAAAAAAAGTGAAGATGGGCAATCGGACTAGGTGGAGTGCAGGAAGGATATCCGACAGGGCTGCCCCGATTCTCTTCTTGGGGATGGAAAGGAGGGCTTGAGGAATAGGGGAAAAAACTGTCTGGAGGATACATGGACGGGAATGAGTGTACACTGGACCTGACGTTCACGGATGATATTGACATTTCAGGAATGGGGTAGGAAGGGGCTTGATGAGCTGTTGGTGATTTGCTGGGAATAGGGGATTTAAATGAAGGTGGCCTTAAAGATAAATCAGGGTACATGGTTTTTGGTCGGGGGAGGACAGTGGATGGGGAAAGGGTTGATGATAGGGGTGGAGGTATATTTGAGAGTTAGACTGTGCGTGAAACTGAACTATCTGGAGTTGATGGCGAAGAAAGTGAGGGGAAAGCGGGTAGAATTAAAGGCATGCTAAAAGAAGGTGGCGATGTGGGGGTACCACAGGTAGGAACTCTCGAGGCTAGTTTGGGGGTCGCTGTTCGCCTGGGAGGAGAGGAAGGGGACACTGGTCTATGAATCCAAAAGGTTTGAAAGCAGCTTGAGCTGGGCAGGTGGACTCTGGGATCGAATTACTTCACGGCTGGAGAGGTGGTGAATGTGGGTAGTGGGGCTTTGAAGCGAAGAATGCTGCGGCTAAGATCGGCTTACACGGAAGGGTTTGTGGCCTGCCGGGTATGGAAATCATTGGTTTGTAAAGTTTAGGAGTGTGACGGGGTGGTGACCCACAAAGTGGGTGTCACGCACTAGGAGGGAGTTTGGTGGGGAAATTCATTTGGGTTAGGTGGGGAAGGGAGGTGGGTTTAGCAGGTAGAGGAGGGATTAAGGAGGTGGAGGCAGGCCTTGCAGAATAATTCATCGGTGGGTAGATACCATGGGAAGAAGACTAGGATGAGGTGGGAAGGATGTTACCAGGGTGATTGGGCGTGTGATTCTATTTAGGGCGAGGGGGGTGGGGAAGCATTCAATACCAAAAAAAACTGTTGTAGAAGGACGTGGGCGAGGATGAATATGGGATTTGCGAATATGCTGAGGAGACCCTGGATCACAGAAGCCCAGGGAGGATGGAATACTGGGAGGACTTTAGGAGGATGGCATACTGGGGAGGGAGGCTTGAAGCGGCGGAAGGGTGATATGGGAAAGTGTTATTTTGGGTAGGATAGAAGTGTTCAGTTGTAAGTACTGGCAAACAAAACAAAACCGCCATGCTGAATAGTGTTGGGCGGTATCGGAAATTTTCGGTACGGTACGGTATCGGTATTCTGAAAAAAAAATATTCGGTTATTTTCGGTATTCCGGTATCGGTATCCGCCTACCTGGGTAGTTGAAGCATACCCTCACGCCAAACTGCTACTAAATGATACAGGGCATACCATGCTGTTTTCCGATGTCTGATTTCAACATAAGTGCACCTCTGCTGCTACTCCGCCACTTGGATTGGAGTCGGTCTCGGAGATCGGGTTACAATTAAATCGTTGCTCGGAATAAACACCTCTTAAAACGAAGCATAAAATGTAGGAATCGACTGAATCTACTTTTACCAAATCCAGATAACTTACAAGATTGGCTGAATCAGATCCGGATCCTAACCGAATCCAAAAAAAACACACAAAAAAAACAAAAACATTTGGATAGATGTTTATGTTTTGTACAGACTAACTTCACTCTACCTGAATGATTTAGTCAACTTTAAAGACCGAGTAAATATTTTGCAAATTTGTCATTGGGTTTTCCCCCTATAACTTCTGAACAGTTTATGCAATCAATTTGAATTTAGCTCCATTGGAAAGCTGGTGAAAAAACGCTTCGAATGGTATATTGGAATGTCCAAATCGGCCAAAAATTGGTGAAGTTATTAAAAAATCAGCTAGAAACTAAAAATGTACGGTATTTCGGTATTATGCGAATACCGATTACGGTTTCGGTATTCAAAAAATACCGATAACCGCGGTAAAAATACCGATACCGCCCAACACTAATGCTGAACACAACAAACTTCTCTTAAAAGTCCTCTTTTTGTGTTCAGCGTGGTGGTTTTGTGTGTGGTGGTTTTCCAGTACTTATGTCGTTTATAAGCCACTGTAGATACCGGTTGCCGGTATTTTGTGATTTACGGCAGTTGTGGTGGTTTTCTTCTTTGGATACCCCATCCCGCAGCATAATCATCATCATACTGCAGATAGATGCAGACATAGAGATTGTTTTGTTACGCTAAAGTATATAGAGTTAAGCACAAACACCACGAAAATGAAAATGTGTATATCTGATAGTTGCACAAGAGCAGGGAAATTGTTGCACGTGTATACACGATTGTAGCAGTGAGAGTTACGGGTACAAAATTACTACACTACAGTAAATCATTTTTAAGCATAGTCGCCTACACTTAAAAAAAAAAAATCCATTACCAGTTCAAGGAAATAACAAAATTTCCTATGTTTAAGGCTTTAAAGCCTAAAATGTTGGTTCGTTAAATGTTAACTTATTAATTAGGTTTAACCAAAAACCCATTTTTTCATTGTGCTGTATTACATACAGTGAAGCAGCTAACTTGACAAAAAAGCTCATTCACCAACAATGAACTACAATGGGTTAGACCATGTATAAAGGCCGTTACTTCCAACACAAATTTTAGTCTACTACGGAACAGCTGTTAGTTATGGCTGGCTCCCAATCATGGCTACAACATGTGAAAGAGAATAGAAACTGAGGACGTTGATATTTTTAGCCAAAACACGAGCATCGTCTTACATTAAATGTTGTGATGGGCTTGGTTCGTAGGACTTCTACTGGTAAAGTACGAGTCAAGTTTTGTTATGGCCCATTAAACTTGTAACAAAAATGTGTAACATTAATATTCATCTAGTCACCAATGACCCGTACATTCAAAAACTGTTCACTGCGACCATATTTTGCTTTTTCAGTTTAAAGAGTCATTTTTTCAAAGAGTCAGGCAGGTCGTGATAGTTGACATTTCAAATGTGAATGATAGTTTTTTGGTGGGTGCCTACATGTGTGAGATGAATGTGAAACCACAGTTTAGGGTTGAAACTCCCAATAGTTTAGGAGATATGCAAGGTTAAAGGTTGGTGCAGAGGTGAAAAAAGCGCTGCATTGTAAAACGCACTAACTTCATGACTGGCCCACTTCCTACATCAAGACTGTGCCATTCAGATTCCACTTGGAATGCATTCTACCATTAAAACTGATGCCTTATATGTGTTTACATCTTTGGCGTGAAATAAAACAAGTTTAAAATGCTAAAATTTACCACTGGCACGTATTTTAAAACTCCCTTACATCCCTACATCATAAGTGCCAAAATTTGCTCATCAGGCATAAACTACTATGAAGCTGTACTTACACTAAACACTGTTTACTTCATGGCATACTGGTGATTTTAAGAGTTTTTCAATTTTAAACTTAGTTTTTATACAAAATTAGCCTATTTAAAAAATTCTATTACTCCTAACATCAAGAGCTTACAAGCACACAAAATTACTTTTTGAGTACTTCTTTATATGTGGGTTAAAGGATAATCTGAAATACTGTGGCAGTTTCGTGCACTGCCCATTTATAAAACTTTAAACTGTTTTTACACAAAACTAACCTATTTAAAAATTATATTACTCCTTACATCAAGAGCGTATAAGCATACAAAATTACTTTACATGTTCCTCTTTACATGTACGTTGAAGCGAAATCTTCAAAACTGTGGCAATTTTATTTGCTGTCTATTTTGAGAAGTTTGTAGTTAGCCTTTTTGCTGGGCTGCACTAATAAGTGTTGCTCAACTTGGAAACAAGAGAGTTGCCATAGCAACAGTACGAGTCATTCCTGGACAGCTCTGGCTGCTGCAGGCAGCTTGGGATGGTTTATCAGAGGTGCTCTGCTTTTGTCTGTGTCAAACATGACCCATTGTTGCTCAAAACTATTAGGGGACTTTTTAAGCACACAAATTGGTTTGTAATAAAATTATCTTTATATGATACATTTCAATAAAGCAGCTTTCAATTTAAATCTGATCTTATTGCAGCCGAAAATATGAGCAATCGGTCATCAGTCAAGGCTGTATAAAATGCAAGGCAAGCCAGTTGCCAACATTTTTTCATAGTATCGTTTAATGTACATACAAAGAGGTACTCAAAAAGTATTTTTCTATGCTTGTAAGCTGATGATGTAAGGAGTAATAACATTTTTTAAATACGCTAATTTTGTATAAAAACTAAGTTTAAAATTGAAAAACTCTTTAAAAAATCACCAGTATGCCACGAAGTGAACAGTGTTTAGTTGAAGTACAGCTTCGTAGTAGTTGATGCCTCATGAGCAAATTTTGGCACACTCCAATATGATGTAGGACGTGGGCCAGCTCTGGACTTAATGCGTTTTACAATGCAGCGCTTGTTTTACCTCTGCGCCATGACCTTTAACCTTGCATATCTCCTCAACTATTGGCGTTTCAGCCCCAAATTGTAGTTTCACATTCATCTCACACATGTAGGCACCCACCAAAAAAGTTTCATTCAAATCTGTGATATCAACTATCACAACATACCCATTTCTGCCTGACTCTTAGAAAAAAATGACTTAATAAATGCTAAATAGCTTCAATTCAGAGTACAAGTTATTCACAATCTGTATCAACACCAATATATGATTAAACAAACGTTTTAACCGTACGCAACTAGCAAACTACGATAGATTATTAGGTAATATGTATACTACTGCACGTATTACTACGTGAAAGTCAAACTAGGATAGCTAGGTAATGAAATATAAACTAATACTCCACGTATCACTAAGTGAAAATACTGAACGCCACCTCACTACAGACCTTATCGCAACTAAATTTAGAGCAAAAAATTAAGCAATACAGTGCTAACTACTAAGTTACACTTTAAACACTAGTAAAAAATAAAGCCATGCATACAAAGTTTTATTTGGAAATCAACAAAACAGGGTGCCAGCATAGTCCATTTTATTGTAGTTTGTGCTGTCATTTTGTTATTAACACAACAGTTTATCAAATTGCTTTTTTGGGTAAAGCGACAGTTCCTTGATTAAGATTTTTAAAGCTATCCACAGGAATTCTAATTTAGTGGCATTTGCCATTTGACCAGAAGCCATTAAAATTAACTGTACTAATTTTGCATTAAGCAACTTATTAGACTGATTAAGAAAAATTATACAAGAGGCTGGCTGGATGGCCCCCTGTTGATTCTAAATGCAATGTTGCAAATGATTAGTTGCAATTTGAGGATTGGGGCTTTTTGGTCACAGCCATCATTTAGGCAACTAGCACTAAAACGAAGTCACCATTGAATTTCGGTCACCATTTGGCGAACGACAACAGACATTCGTGAGTAGCCTTTAAGAAATACACTACAAAATAGTTTATTTCCAATTAAGACTTTGTTTTAGTTAAAAGTAAAAAACAAACGCAAATTGTACCATATAACCATGCAGCAAGCTACAGGCAGGGAATACTAATATGCGTGGGTTGCAACGAAGTTAGACTGGGAGGCTGCCAAACTTCCAATACTACCAGCTTGATACTTTCCTACGCATGCAAGACCGTTGGCCTGAAAAAAGTTAACATGAATGTATCCTGCATTACATGTAAACAAATAATTAAACAATTCATAGTGCAAACACAAAAACACTACCACTGGTTATTACAATACAGGCATAATTTTTAAAGGTTTATCCACAGGTGAAAACTCATTGGGACATAATCAAGGTGTTCTCCAACTGGAGGTTTCGTCTGAACTTAAAAAAGTAAATAAAATTACTGTATTGGACTGAAGTTTGCGAGTAAGGTTTATTCTAAAACACCCTGTAGCTACATCAGTTTCAATTAGATAATTACGTAGATATCGAAATATTAAAAAGTAAAAAGTTAAAAAGTAACAAATTAACTTTATGTTGGCTTTTAACTGGTACAGCAACAACAAATGAGCTTATTTTCCTAGCTTAATTGCCAGTTTTGTCTTTTAGTTTAGACGTTCGATGAGGCCAAATCAAAAGTAAAATAATCTATATATATAATTACACAAGATCCGCAACGCAGCCATCTGCAGCGCAACAGGAAGCAGGACATACGATGCCATCTATAGACGGAACGGTAAATTATAAGAGTAGCCGTCGAGGCCAGCTGAGATAGTAGCTGCGCCCGGAACGCAACGGCCAGCAGCGCGAACATACGATGCCACCTACCGACCGAACGGCAAATTAAATGGGGGG
>JAHWFP010082833.1:12644-26384 GCA_023313725.1 Lithobius niger
GACGACGTGGAATGAGCGAGCGACTCCGCTAGTAATAATAATAAGTAGTTAACAGAATTGGCACGTGATATTAACATCATACACCCACGGGTAGGTAAAAGCAAATAAATCGTAGGTAAACAAGAACAAAAATTTTTTTCTCTCAAAGCTAACAATAAAACGTCTGCACTCTTTGAAGGGGAGCGTAAAAAGAAGCAAAATACTTTTGTAAGGCCATTAAAAAAAAAAGAAACAAGTTTCTCAAGCACCGACCCACCACCTTAAAGTTTCCGACGACCCCCCACCCCCCCTACAAATCTTTATATAGCTTGGCTTGTTGCACCAAAACCAAATTTTGTTTTAAACTTTATAATATCCAAGAATGAGCCAACAGAATGGAAAGACTTAATGTAATCAGACACTTTCTGACAACATTCATGTTATTTATTGCTATCCTTTAAGCAAACAAGGAGGGGTGCAAAAAAAAAAAAGAAAAAAGTAAAAGGAAAGCTTCACGGAAAAAATAAATTTATCCCCGAGAAAACACTTTTTTTAAAAATGGCCTCTAGTGGCTTTAAGATGACTTGGGGAAGGAGGAAGTTAAGTTTCCTGTATTTACGGCATCCTTACATTGCCCAACAAGTAAACAATGGACAACATACACTTCTGTATCTTATCCATTATTATTTATTTACCTGTGATTCTAATCCGAAATAAAAATTGACCAAAATAAATTAGTTCAGGCAGGAACACAATTTACAATCTCTTACTCTGATAATCTGATACGAAACCCCCTATTTTACCTTAGCCCTCTTCAACAGCTCGTCTTGTCCAGCCTTCACATTTTCATCTTTTCCACTCCATGCCTTGAGTACGCTGGCCTGAAGGGCACGGCCATACGAGAAGGTTAGTGCCCAAGGTTTGCGTCCTGGATATTTGTTGATGGCATCCAAGTTGACGGATGCTTCCTCCTCCGACTGTCCACCAGACAAAAATGTGACTCCTAAAAAGAATCAGTCATTCAATCATATTAAAACTTCAAAGACATTTAACCCACTATCAAAAATTACATTGGCGCCCTTCATAATGAAAATATTAAGAGCAGAATTTCGTAAAAATACTTTGTTGGACTTTGAAAATAACTATCAAAATAACTAAATTTTAAAAATAGATATTTGCACAAAATAAACCGTTAGGCTTACTTGACTGAAACGCTGTCTAATCACTTCGATCTCGGAAATCACTCATTACGCTCACTTTCAAAAACAAGATACTGTCAGTATCTTGCAAATTTTCGATTGTATTTTAACAATTTCATCAGGCAGGGTCAAGAAAATTGAGTCTTCTGGTTACACTTTCGTCTGCTTGCTTGAAAAGAACAGAACGTTCACGGCAAGCAGACAAGAATGTAACCAGAAGACTCAATTTTCTTGACCCTACCTGATGAAGATTGTTGAAATACAATCGAAACTTTGCAAGATACCGACAATATCCTGTTTTTGAAAGTGAGCGTAATGAGTAATTTCCGAGATCGAAATGATATTTGCAGTCTTAATACTCCCGATTGTTTCTACAAAATCGATAATTTGTGTGTTTTAGCACGAAATACCTTCCCTGATTGAATTTCCCCAAGACCAAAGGTCGAGGTAAATTTGCTGGAAAGGAGTTGAATGCTAAAACGCACAAATTGTAGATTTTATAAAAGCACACGAGTGGAATTCTGTGAGAATATTGGTTTTCTTTCCACAAAACCATTTTTACTACATTCAACACAAGATTTTATTTACGTATTAACATTTAGCCCCATCAATGTTTACGATGCTTTTGATGTTTACAATGTTTTCGACGTTTAGAATTTTACAATGGTTTGAATTACAGCGTTTTCCTCTTATCTGGCGTGGGGATACTAGCCCCCATCACATTTCGTCAACCAACCTGTAATTAGGTTTGCCTCGGTGCAGATGCTTCGTATTGCGCCTTAACGATTTTTAATGCAGCCAACGCACGTTAAATGCAACTTGATTAAAAATCAGTATTCCGTAATAGTCCGACGCTTCACGAACGTGACTTCATTGCCCATAATGAGTATGAAAGTGAATCGCGTCATTTAGAGATATACTGTATAGATGTATGGTTTGTTTGTTGGCAACCATTCCGAAAAGAATCAAGATTTGATCTGTATAATTACTGAAGCAGAAAGTTCTGGTGCAATCTTTTTAGTGTAGGTCGGCATCGTACTTATTTTGCAGCAAGAAAAATTCACCAAAATCCAATTTGTTTTATCGCCCCCCATTAACTGGACTTTATGTTGCTTGGTACACCGAGCATTAACGATCATGCTCCGGGTTGTTGCTCTGGCTCAGTACAGCTAGTGCTATGTCGGTTTTATTTTTTACGAATCGGTTCGGTTTCTCTTACAAAGGAAGCCTCGGTATCGGTTTCGATTTCGTTGTTTAGCTGATAAAAGACATTTTTAAGTCGCACACATCCACGAGTGATGCTATGTTAACGTTTTCGCACGCGCTTCAGTTTTGATAGATTGTTTTATCCAAGAACGCTAACTTCCAACACACTCTCGCATAAAACTTTGGGAGTTACTGTTTTTTAAATGCTTTATTTTTTAAATTGTAATTAGTAAAACGTACTTATAATTTTTATTGGCATTTGCATAATAATCTAGTTGAAAACAAAACTTCCAACTAAGTGATCGATGCACCATTCCTTGTGAATTATTCGCGAGTAGCAATCTGTAATCCGCTACGCTGACCAAGATGCCTACCGATCGCCAAAGATGTAAACAAGCACGTTACGTTTGGGGAAATATTTAATCCAACTTACCTTAAATACCTTTTGCGATTATATTTGGTGCTTATGCTTTTTGCTTAACAATACAAACGTTGGCACTGTGTTGTTGACTTGAGCATTCACGAACGAGACGAAATTCCTCCCGTTCGTTGTTGTTGCAGTCACCATTATTGTTTGCTACTGCCATTTCGGACAAAGCCGTCGATTAGTTTGTTTACAATATTATTTTATTTATAAAAGACAACGATTACTTTTCTTATGGTTAAACATCCCTGCAAAGACACGCACATATGTATGCAAAGTTGCCTTTTAACTTGTTCATAACTGTTTTAAAAAAAAAAAACCGGTTTTTAAAAAACGTCCAATTAGGTTTCGGTTTATAAGTAAAAACCGAAACCGCGGTTCGGTTTCAGTTATCGACACAACAGCACTAAGTACAGCCCTATATTTCAACTACTTACCAGCTACTGCTGGTGGTACAGTCCTCTGCAAAGCCTCAACAGTTGCACGAGCATTGTCAACAGCAGAGAACTTGGTGGGGCAGCTCTGTCCTGCAGTCACCATGTTGGGCTTCAGGAGAGTTCCTTCCAGGAAGACGTGGTGGTCATTCAAAGCCTTGTAAACGGCAGCCAACACCTTCTCTGTCACCTTCTGGGCACGCTGCAGATCATGCGTGCCATCGGGAAGGACTTCCGGTTCAACAATTGGAACAAGACCATTCTGAAACAAATTAAAAATACCGTTCAGGGTATCATACGTACAGAAAACAATTTAAAGCCATTTCACAGCCAATTTGACCAAACAAACTTCCGATGTTTTGCTAAACTGAAAATTTATTACAAGTGAAGTTGCCTTTTTTTGAGGGAGAGGGTCGTTGCTTCTTTTTTAAAGTTCAGGACCAAAACACACACAATTTCAGAAAAAGAAAATACCACACAAGTATTCCATGTGAATTTTCGATAGACTGGTAACGTCTGTCCTAATCAGGCACTCTTGAAAACTGTTGTTTACATTCTCCTCATCTTTGAGTTCAGCGTTCCAATATGGCGTGGCCTCCAGTACTTGTTGGGCTTACCGTCTCACTGATCTGTAAGAATACTTGAAAATTCCGCCCTCAGAAGAAAACGGATTCCGGGGTTTGTGGGCCCTGTGTGTTCATAAGGTACGCCTTTCTCCCTAAATGCTGCTGGAATGCGACTCCAGTCCTCTCAGATGTATGTCAAAAGGGGAACTTGATTTTAGCAGGGTGGCTGTTCTCTCCCATCCTATCGTATGTCTAGTTTCTGTGATGGGTAGCAATGCTGTTTTCTTTCACTCCATTCCGTGTGTCGGCCATCTGCCGTTTTACCCTTGCTCGGACACCTTTCCTTGATTCACCTATATACATACCTGTCGAAAATTCACAAGGAATGGTATGGTATTCTCCTTTTTTCTGAAATTGTGTGTATTTTGGTCCTGAACTTTAAAAAGTGTGATGGATTTTCAGAGTAAAAAGCACTATGGAATTTTCAGATTCGTTTGTTCTATGTTGGCTGTCCTGTACGGCCCAAGTTTTACATTAGGCCAATGGTACGTGTGAAAAGGGAACCCCCGTGTTCCTTCCACATTCACTCATTCAAATTTTATGTTTTTTTGTGTTCTGTTAAGTTCTGTATTTCTTTCTCTAAGCAACGCAGTAGGAGCAGCCAACCCAATGGCATAGCTAAAGATTCAGATTAGTTCTTTTTAGTAAACAGTAGCTAGTAGACTGCTTATGTTTAGTCGCCACATTACTATTTTGGATCGCCCATAAGTACAATTTATAACGGCTAAACTCCAGTAAACGGCTACAGTAGTGTACGAATGACGTAGTATAATTTTCCAGAGGAAAAATATTTAATTAACACAACACCACCAGCAAACTTCCAACACATAAGCAGTTAAATTTTCGGAAAACAGTTTGTGTTTAATTGAATATTTTTCCTCTGGAAAATTATACTATAACAATTTGTAATTTCAAAAAAATAAAACCATCCACCTGCAAATTTTGGAAAAAGGTAGTAAGAAAAGATATCAACATCAACGTCATAAACTGCTTCGAGCCCAGTAACACACAAATCGACAAGTTTGCTGAAATTGGACTGAACTTACCATCTGACAGACAGTAGCATACCGTGCCAGAACATTAGCAGTCTCCAAAATAGAGAGGGGAGATGGAGTATTGGGACCAATCTTCAAGACGCAGCGCCATTTAGCAAACTGGCAACCGTCTTTCTTGTACTGTGCACATCGCTGGCCAAGGTCATCCAACCCTACGTAACAAATGAAAATTCTGTTAAAATAACATTTTCTATAAAAGAAAAATTACAAGAAATCTATAACTAACACCAGGCAATCGCACATTATCAGAATCTACCTAACTGATGTCTAGTAGTAGTAGACATCTTCACACCACTTATAACTTGTAAATTAATATTATTGTTGCTACTGCTGTAATTACTGTACATTAGGGATAGTCCGATATTGATATCGATCGGTACAATCTGTATTTATCGGTGTTTTTGCCATATCGGTATCGGACCACTGTAAGGCTTCCGATACAGATATTCGTTACGCCAAGAAACGGAAGTCTTCCCTGCAAAACTGACGCCAAGCACGGCAAAAGCAATAACCAAGTGAGAAAAGCAAAGCCATTTGCTCAGTTTGTAATGAAAATGTAGCACGTGACAGTTCCAATGCTCTATGTTTTACACCGACCAAGCTAACTGAGAAGATGAATGTACTGAAGCCATACGTAGGAATAAGATTAAAAATGCTGTTATTGCTGCGCAGAACTTTTGGATAAGCTCAACAGTTGGAACCCATGCAAAACCAGAAACTGAAGTTGCAGTTGTATGGAATTTAAACTTTTAACCGTGATTTATTATTATTATCGGAATCGGATCGGTTTACCCTTCATCGGTATCGTATCGCATCGGTAAAAAGTCATATCGGCCGATCCCTACTGCACAGTGCATTTTCCACTCTAATAAAGCAAGCATCCATCCCTTTAAAATGCTTCATGGTGAATAGTGGAATCATAAAAGTACTTTTTTTTTACTTCAAAATTAACTAAAAGCTTCATAAATAAAGAAAAAAGTAAAGTATATCAACTTTTTGTACAATGCTATTCACTATCAGGATCACTCCCATGCATTTGCCACCATCATTTTCCTATAATTTGCTCCTAGGCAGTTAGCTGGCACACTATCTAGAATGGAAGAGGAGCACTTTCGCTGCCGTTTCAGCATGCAATTGCTTCCAATCCTGTAGTTACAAAAGACTGTTAGAAATTAGTTTTAACCGAATAATGATGGCTTTTTGAGGAGGAAGTGACTAAAACTCAATTTGTAAATAAATTATAGAAGGCGCTGTGTTAACGCTAGCTAGAATGAATCCAGATCGTGTATTGAATGATCGCATAATTACAGACTTCTCCATGGTGCAGTAAAAGCCCTTGCAGGTAGGGAAGGATTGGGAGGGGGTGGACATCTTTCTTGGGATTTTTTTTTTTACTATGTAACCCCTGGATTCCTATGCATTTGAAGGTGTTTCTTTGCACTACATTAGGCCCCGAACTATTTGTCTAATATTTTATTGCAGTGGCCCATGGACGTTCAGTAGCAATTTAGCAAAATGCAAAGGATGCAGTACAGGAAGAATGCCTTGCATGTTTATACTTTTGACACTGACAATGCACATCAGAAATCTAATAATTTTTTACCATCACGGTTCGATTGGCAGATATCAGTTTAGCAAGTAAGTTGTACGACTACGAAATGTAAGGGCACTCTGTGCTTACCTTGCGTTGTGACTTCTCCTTCAGTACCCATCAGGTCAACCACTCCTTTATCCACTTTGATGCCAGGTAAAATCCCCCGTGCTCTAAGGAGTTCAACAAAGGGAGTACCGTCATCGGCCTTCTGGTACAGAGTTTCATGATACAAGATCACACCGCTGATATTGTCACCAATTACCTGCGGGAAATACACAAATAATAAATTATGAAATAAACTTTTTTTCCCTCAAGCATGCACAGCTTAGTAATACAGGTCCTCATGAAATTTTAAACCTTTACGGCAAAAATGCTTTGAGCTTTGCAAAGGATCGCATCATTGGAAATGAAACTAACATGAGCCCCCACCCCATTAAAAATTTACGACTTGAGTTTTAAGTCGATTCAACATATGCAGTCGGCCTAGCGCAGGCCAACATCAAGATTTTATTCAGTTTTAAGTCGATTCAACCTATGCAGTAGGCCTAGCCAACCTTCACCAATGTCGGTCACAATTAGCCACATGGCGAGGAAAATTCAGCAGTTGTCGACTTGATTTTTAGCCATGCTGGCCATAATGGCAACTGATTAACAAACCCTGCTGCTGAAATTTTCATATCTCGAGAAATGTAATAGCTAGAAACAAGCAGTTTACGTCATTGCGTGCAGAATTATATGGCTATCCAACCAAGCATGCAATATATGTTACTAACCACTTTACCTGATTGGGAGAGTTAAGATTATTGAATACAATATTTAAACATTAAGTAGCACCATGGCAACACACCTGCTGAAACTATTTCTAAAGGACAAGTACATCATAGACAATGGCGAGTGAAATTTAATATTTACTGGCCAAATGGCAAGCTCCAAACAATTCACATTCGTGAAGGTTGGGCCTAGCACAAGCCAACATCCAGATTTTATTATCTGGGGATTATTTTTAACCAACTGGATAGGGAAGTACGTAAGATGGAATTAAACTTAGACGCAAGCAAGTCAGCCAAATGAGCCAGGTGTACTATTTAAGTTGACAGATGGCCACGAGTTGTCATTAAGCCCTATCAAACCACCAACATCACTTTTCCTTCGAGCTCACATGAGCCTTGTCGTAATCTAATGAATGAAAAGCTGCTCAAATTGATCGTTGTGTACGTTTAATGTTTGTAGGCTATTGCAATGGCAGGCCATCCACACGTTCACATAGTATGGTAGTCCACAGAAACGCAACGGCATAAATTTGTCTAGTCACATAGTATTCCACACAAAAAATGCAAAGGAATTTGTCAAAGTCCAAAAGCGGAGTCTAGCATGCTAGCTAACTAATAAAGGATTTCTCTCTATAACAACAATTTTTTACACGGCGCAGCATTTAGCGCCATCTACCATTATTTATCTAGCACTTGATTTCAATAATCGAAGGAACATGCAAAGAAATTTCTTCTTATACAACAAACAAGCTGCGTGTTTCCTTAATTATTGAATGTAAAATTGGTGCATCTACGTGCAGCAGAGGGCAAGTGGTCAAGGACGGTTAACGATATCACTGTCACTAGCCGGCACCCATCCAGCGATTCAAAATCTGCGTTTCAAAACAGTCAATATAAAGAAAAAGCGCCTGTGATTACGTCAGGCGTAACTTTACCGCTTGCTCCCTGGTGCACGTGGATGCAACAACTTCACACGCAATAATTAAGGCGGCACATAGCTTGTTTGTTTCATAAAAAGAAATTTATGAGTTGTGTTCCTTCGCTTGTTGAAAGTAGGCAAGACAGAACTAGATAGGGGTAAATGGCTACGTATAGATGCTGCAGCCAATCATTTGGTGGCAAGTTGTAATTATAAATTTACTGATAGACACTAACTATCATTTCCATTGTAATATGATTCTCGAAAATCGCTCAATTCCTACACTATTCTAAATCAATAGAACCGTCCATTACGTAGCTCATTTTCTAAGCAAATTATACACCACTGGCTAGCTTTTACGCATTTGATTAGACTTGTCAACTTTACCTTGTCGGCAGTGAAGAGCAGCTGGCGATATTTGCGTCTATTGTCTTCAGTGTTTTCGACGCCAATGCCTGTGAAGCGCTTGCCAATTGTGGCTGTGCTTTCATCAGCAGCTAAGATCCCTTTGCCAGGTGCGATAATTGCATTGGCAATATCAGCCAACTCCTTCCTCTTGTCTGGGGTCAGATAGCTGAAGTGGGCCATTGTTCTAAAAATTAAAGATTTAGAGGACTTTATGAAATCACATGTAATGCTAGGCTAGATTCATGTAAAAAGCATCAGAGTTGGAAAAGTCACTCAGTCCGCGGAAAGGAAGATAATTTTCGAAGCTGCTCCTGTGCTTCTTCTTCAGCAATTACCGATTTTCAAAAATCATTGTTTCCACGGACTCTGTGACAAATAGGGATGTGCGATACTCGAAAAATTCGAGCCGAGCCGAGTATGAAACTTGTACTCGAACTCTGCTCGCGTCCATACTCGAAAAACTCGAATCCGGCGAAAATGCGATAACTTCGTCAATTTTTGACCGATTTTGACATTCTGATATACCAAATCGATCGTCTCGACGAGAGCTTTCCAGTGGTGCAGATTAAAAGTCAATAATTGATTCCATTTTCAAGTTATATCCTTAAAATTGGAAAACCATGACCCACATAGTCAGCTAAGCACCATCTTTGCTCTTATTATCTTACCAAATTGAAGAGAAACTTGCAAACAAAATATTTTCATCAAATACTCGAACTCGGCTCGATACTCGATTCTTCTGTTGCATACTCGGCTCGGCTCGACTCGAATTAAAATTTTTCTACTCGCACATCCCTAGTGACAAATCTAACTATCTTTTCAACGAAAAAGGCGGTTTATCACTAGTCCGAGTTACAGGCCTAGGCGTTCAAAACTAAGAGCCCGTTTTTGTATTACTAAAAGTTGAACAGAATAGACCGACGTACAGTTAGGATAACTTCAAGCATAGCCAAACCCCAACACACTTACATCAGACCAAATACCACAATACTAGTCGTCATTAAAATATGTTTTAGGCTAAGTAATGTGAAGTGAAGCAAGAATGCAGCAAGGTATTTATCTTGGCTACCGTTTGGGTCTATATCTCACCATGATTTTTTAAAACATTTTCTTCAGCTTCACAAACTTTTTAACTCTTTTTAAGTGTTTAAGTAATAGTTATTGTGAGAGTCACGGTTACCGAGTATTATACCACAGCTGTGATGATTGGTGCGAGAGTAGGCAATGGGGGTTTGCCCACTCAAGGGCCAATCATTACAGCCGCGGTATACTACTCAGTAACCGTGAATATTCCACCAACAACTAATCTATACCATGGTTGGAACGAAAAGTAAACTCGTATTTAATTGAAACGTTTGTTATTTTAAGAAATACGGTAATCAGTATATCGATACGAATTGAGGTCATTACATTTTAGTTGATGGAGGGGGAGGGGGAGGTGGAGGTTGGAAGGACACATCCTTTGGCTGGTAAGCTCAAGTTTGTGGAGGGGAAAGGGTGGGAGTCAGACGGACGCATCCCTTGGCTGGTAAGCTCAAGTTTTCAGAGCAGAATGTTCGGAATGAATAAACTTAGATATCGATATGTAAGGCAGCAAGGAAGAAGGATTCCATTCAGGGCATTCCGGCAATATAAGTAATTCTACATTTGTAGCCCTAAGAATTGTTTCAAGAAATAAGATATATGTATATCAGTATGAATGAAGGCCATTCAATTTTAGTTTGTGGAGGGGGGAGGAGGGGGTTAGACGGAGTGAATAAACTTAGGTATGGGCAAGAAATCTAAGAGTTAGCAGGGAGGGATAGGATATCATTCGGGATATACCGGCAAGTTAAGTATTCCTTTTGTAGATTTTTATTGCGTTACGTTTTTGGACACTGTATTTGGTCGTTGGTGTGTGTCAACGTTCCCAGTCACGTGATCCGGAAGTGTCAAAGTGTGGGTTATCAGCAAAAATGTGGGGTAACTTGATAACCCATACTTTTTGCGAGGATGTACACTTCCGGTCACGGTTAACAGGATTTAACCTATTGATATTAGCATGGCGTTGAGGTCAGTGTGACGTCACAGCCGTTGCATAAGCATAAAGCGATAATATAAAATTGTGAAAATGATTTGGGGATATAGTGCAATTCTAAGGCTGCACGGTTGCCGATATTTGTGGTTTCAGTATCGGCAACTTTCACTGAAATATTGATAACTCGGGAACCATTCGAGATTACGACATGCAGTTTGTGGCATTTTGCTCAGGAATTCACCGAGTAGGCTATCTTCCTAGCCATCTTTCAACTGTTGTTACTATTTTTAAACGTTTTGGTTAGTTAGTAGACTTTTGAAGTACACTACACCACTGATAAAAAATTTAGTGATTAAATTTTGGATATCTGTATCGGTACCAGTAACAGCAAAATTGTTAAACTGGATTGGCATCGAATCGGTAAAGTTGGTATCGTTAACAAAAATTCATTAATTTTGTTACTGTGCAGCAATGCCATTAGAAACAGGCATCATATTGACTGAAGGCGACTTCTAAGATTGTCGAGGGTTACATCTACGATTTGAAATAAAGAGCGATGAAGGTGCTTTCGTCAATTACAAAATGGCTGAAAAGACTCACTTGAAAGTAACAGATTTCAATCAGATCAGTAGACACATTAATCCACCAACTATTTGTTGGCAAACCTTGTAAAAGACCACAATCTGAAAAGTTAAAGGTAAGCCACATACAAAGATAAGGAAAGGACCAACAATACCTGTGGGTAACTTCTCCTACAAGCAAGAGTGTTATAACTAACTTACAACTAATGGTGGAGTACCAATGCACAAACCAAGCTGAAGACTTCCTAACAGCAACTGACTTCACCGTCCAATAAACCTGCAGTAATAGGCCTACCCTGTTTAAGGAAGTTAAAGACATAGGCCATTCCCTATAAGCTTAGCAACCAAGAATTAGTTTCACGATAGTAACTTCAACTTTCTAAGTAATCTTTACGAAATAGTCGACTCATGATGATTTGCAACTTCAACAACATGAGTTTACTCTCCTTTGGAAAGCCTTGAGCAGGAAGTGTTCAGTGCCATTAACAAATAAAAAATTAGGCTAACTGCAGCAGCTCAATTGCCACTTCCTGGTTTTCATAGCTTAAAAGAAACATTAAGAATTCTGAGGTTCAAATTTAACGGAATCCAGATTGTTTGTGGCAACAAATAGCGTATGTCACCAATTTGCCTTTTTAACATTCAATTTCAGCAACACCACATACAGCAACAATATCGAAATTTCGAGTTTTCAGTACCAGATGAGAATGTCAAACTAAATTTGGAACCCCTAACAAAAACCTCTTGAAATAATTTCACGTTCTGCGCCTGCATGTTAACATGTAATGAAGGTAGCCCTAGTTATTTTTTAAACTATTAAAATGTCAGCCTTGTAGCTTACTACTGATAGCATATTTTTGAATTTGTGTAGTACTGTTTTGATTTTTTGGGGGGCATTTTTAGCCTAGCCAACTACAGATGCATAGTCTGGATATTTTAATTATTTTTATATTGTTTAACATTTTTGAACTTTTCTATTAACTCAAAACAGCTGTGGTTTACAAACAATGGAACTAAGGTAATATTGGCATCGGTACAAGTGCACGTCTTTAACCATCTCAGAAAAGCAGCAATTTCTGCCGATTTTAGCAGGCAACCATTTCAGGTAAGCATGAGAGGAGTCTAGCAAAAGTTACCAAAACTTACTCCTTTAAATAACCTTTTTTTTCTGATTAGGCTACACAAATGATTGCCCAAATTTTGTAGTCACCTGACCTGGCTTTAAATAAATATGCGTAGACTAATTGTATAAAAAATAGACCAACATGGTTGCTAAGAAAGAATGAGGAAAAGTAGTATTGTGCTGTGACATCATACAAAAAGGATAGATACACATCGTGATTTGCTAAAAAAAAAAATAATAAATAAAAAAAAAATTTAAATCCGATTTTCTTTTTAATTTGATTCTTATTTAAGTTGGCCTAAGTGATTCTTTTTCGTTTCGCCCTAGATTCTTTTTATTTTCGTTTTGCCCTAGATTATTTTTATTTTCGTTTCGCCCTAGATTCTTTTTATTTAAGTCGGATTTAAAAACTCCACAGGCACAGAACTACTGAAACCTAGTGGTCTTACGGAGCCCCCCCCCCCCCCCCAGGTCCTTAAAGCAAGTGCCACCCCCCCCCCCCTCATACCCCTTAACTGAATTCTTGGGGTCCAAGAATTTTTTTTTTTATTTTGCCCCTTCCCACACGAAAAAAAAGATGTCTTGGGGCATGATGTGGCATACTTGAATCTGATGTGGAGAATTGGCTTGATGAAAATTAATGGGTAATGGGCAAAATTATTTTACAACTACCGTTATTTTACTACAATCTAGTGTAAAAAATTACATTTTAATCCACTGTTAAACAGGAATGAAAGATGAAGTTAAGTATAGCCTAAAGCCGTGTGATGGCACAATAGGAACTTGTCAAGAACAAGGCTTAAAATGCCCAACAAACGTAACAAAAGAGTTCCAAGTTTTAAACTATGCCTCTAGGATGAAGTTCACAGAATCGCACTTTCCACTGCTCGATGAACTTTGACGAGACAAAGTACTCAAAAAGATTATCTTGTGCAATTTTATTTTCAAACTGTAAGAAATCATAAATGTTTCAGTCCAGAAAGGTACGCAATTTACAATAGTCCTAAATTAAAAATACTAGTTGGATACAAAAAAAAATTGGTAGCTGTTGCATGCAGCATTTTGTACATTAGGAAGAATTCCAAGTCTCCATTACTGGTATAATTTCTTGCCACTAGATGCTGCTAGAAAGCAACTAATGGTAGTTTAGCTAACCTCCTGCATTTTTAATAAGTTTTAGTTTTCTTTTTGTAATATGCTCATCTTCTATATAAACTACTGTTAGAATCAGACAGTGGCAAGAGGCGGTGCTGGAGTGGAATAGCACGATGTGCGACAATGCAAAATGACTACTGGTTGTGCAGATAATGAACCATTGTCAAGAGTGCGCAGAGTCAAGAGAGCGCAGAGTCAAGAGAGCGCAGAGTCAACAGTGCGCAGAGTCAACAGTGCGCAGAGTCAACAG
>JAHWFP010082840.1:0-11206 GCA_023313725.1 Lithobius niger
ATTTTGAGTTTGCTTTTGTGGAATTAACTAAAGCGGACCCAAAACAATGGTGTCAGAAGTTACTCACGTGGCCTTTTAGATTACTTCTGGTGACCAGTTGGAATTAAATTCAGTTGAAATTTATTTTTTATTTTTATTGGTGCAGATTTCGTTTTACAAGTTTCAGTATTCTGTTCATGGATACTTGGTTGTGTTCGTAGCCTATTGATGTTGTTTAGTTTGCTTAGTGGGGGGGGGGGGGGATTGAGGCTTAATGACGCGTCGACAACTTGGTCATTAGCGCTAACCTCAGTCACAGTGCAGTGGTCCGGGTTGCCAGTGCACCACACATTACAGAGATGTTATTCAAACCCCTAATCTAAATCTTGTCATGCATCTGTACCTCCTGCAAAAATTGAAAAACACCGGACAGGAGGACAGACTTATCGCCCAACTGACGCGCAATGTCCTGCGGAAGATGGAAACGACGACGAACACCATCAAGATGGCGACAATCAACAAGTAAGTGCCGGACCGTAAGTGGCCGTCAACACCAATAACATTCAGGAGGGTCAACCCCCCGCAAAACGAAGCAGTGAGTAAGTTGGGTGTGACCAATGCGCAAACGGGCCAACACAACCTCCTCACGGCGACTGCGGCGACATGCCGAGTGCTACTCCTTGACAGTGCCTTTAATGGCCCGTAATTTATTACCGTCCTGTCCGTCCCACAAGGTTTGTCAAAAAGCGTGTAACCTCAGACGCAGAGTTGGAAAAGCGTCTGAGGGAACAAGGCTGAGATCCCTACCGAGAGGGCCAGAAAGGGCCCCTTTTGCAGCAGAATCAGCTTGCTCATTCCCTGCTATCCCAACATGGCGCGGGATCCAGCAGAAAAACACGGTTTTCCACTGGCCAGGCAAGCGGGAAAGCAAAGCTTGGACACGTTGTGTCAAGGGGTTCCGAGGATTGTAATTCGCCAAGGACTCCAGGGCACTCATGGAATCACTAGAGATAATGAAATGCGTGCCCTGAAGGTCAAGGATCCATTCCACCGCCAAACCAAGTACCAAAAGCTTTGCAGAAAACACAGAATAGCCTGATGGAAGGCGATGGGCAACCGTTACTCCCTTACACACACAAGCACACCCAACGCCAACGTCTGACTTCGACCCATCAGTAAACAGGCGCTGATAACCGGCGTATTGAGAACTCAGCCGCCGGAACTCCTGTAAGTATCTTGCTAGTAGAGTGGAACCCTACGGGAGGAACGCCAGAGCGAAAATGAAAAGCTTAGTGTTGCATAAGGAGTGCAATTCAGGATAAATTGTGTTTAGCGATTGCTGTTGCTTAGGATTGATTGTTGGAAAGCGTTAGGAATTGGTAATTTAATAGCGGTCGACGTAACGACTGGCGTTTTAGCAGCAGCATTCAGATTGTTGGCTAACGAATAATTTGGTTGAGAGTTGCTTTTGGTCGAGCGTGGTTATATATATATATTTATTTTTGTGTAAGTGCAGTGCAGGGACGTCTGATTATAATACTAGGGCCATTATTTTGGTTGAAATCAAGTTTTGTGCAGATTCAGGGAAGGCTGTTAGTAGTAAATTTTATTCGAATGCCTAGTATATAGCAGTGACGTTCAATTATAGTGCTAGGGTCATTGTTTTGGTTGAAATTTTTTTTCCCTTTCTAGTTTAAATTTTATTACAATCATGAAATTTTGCCATGCCTAGGGGTCGACCAAGGGTAGCTCGAGGGGCTGTAACCCGCTCATCTAGGGGCAGGCCTATTATACGGAAGAGAATTATTGGTGAGCTTGATGATTCAAGCCTTTTAGTAACTAGTACTCCTAAACGAGTTAGACGTAGGCCTAGGCCCTTGAGCGATTCTGATTCTGAAACTGATGTTCATTCTAGCAGACGAAATTCGCCTTCACCAGTGCGTAGTCGTGACCGATCTTTGTCTCCTAACCAAATTATGGCGAGATTAAATACGCCCCTAACGGAGACAGGCCTAATGGTACAAATTCTCCCCGGATTCGATCTCGTGAGCGCAAGGCGAACAGTGCCTACAGACAGGGATAACAACACGGGTATTAATAACTCGGATAATTCAATAACAGCCCAAACGTTTCAATAACAGCCCCACCATTGGCAACAATCTTGTAAGCCAATAACGAATCGCGTAAAAATATGATGCGACAGGCTGCGGAAACGCAGTTCGACATGTTTAAGGATTTGACAAACAGCTTCAGAATTCAAAATCAGAACCCTGCTCATAAGAACTCACGGCTTTGGGAGGACATAAGGGCAGCTAAGAAATCAGTGTTGACGCCACTAACTTTCACTCGGAGTTAAATCCACTGGACAGCAACAAGCATATCGTAATCGCACTGCTTGGCGAAACACGAAACGTGCAGCTAGGACACTATCCACAAACTTTTCGTAAAACTGACGTAGAAATGCCGTCTGGTTCGGCTATGGGTATTTCAAAACTGTTTTGAATGACTGGAAAGTTAGAATTCCCACAGTGAACGGTGTAAACGAACCAACAATTTGCCTAACCTTCTGGGATAGTACGTCAGTTACAGTCGCTGATAATCCACCTGTAAACGAGCAGTCAGTGAAGCGAGATGGTAGTTTGAATTTGAACAAAAGCGCCAAAACGGGCTGTCTCTGGTACACTGGGCGCCATCGGGGGGGGGGGGCGAGTGAGGCTTAATGGCGCATCGACAGCTTGGTCATTAGCGCCAACCTCAGTCACAGTGCAGTGGTCCAGGTTGCCACTGCACCACACATTACAGAGATATTATTCAAACCCCTAAACTAAATCTAGGGGCGGCGGTAGAAACTAGAAACGCGGATGGCTCTCTGTTGGAGTTTGACGATGAAGGAGTAAATGACGAGACAATTAGCCATAGTGTACCCATTAATATTGTCAAGGATACACGACGTACGTAAGGCCCCACCTGGTCTTTAACATTGGTGGTGTGCTTAAGTGTGTTTAGTCGATACAGGCTCGTCGTTAAGTTTACTTGACAAAACATCAGCGCAAGCCTTGCTTAAACACGACTCTAGCCACGCTCATTTAATAAACCTCAACAAACCAATTGACCTGGTGGGCGTGGGAAATCGTCGTATAGCAGCCACACGGAAAATCACTACAACTGTTTCTAAATGTGGGTTCGAAAGGGAGGTCGAATTTGTCATTGTGCCTGATGGCAGTTTTGGTGACATACCAATGTTATTAGGCTATGATTTTTTATCAAGTCAGGCTGATTTGGTGAAAATAAATTGCTCAAGTAATGTTCTGGAAATAGGCGAGCTCAAGTAGGGGGGGGGGGGAGATGAGGCTTAATGGCGCGCCGACAGCTTGGTCATTAGCGCCAACCTCATTCACAGTGCAGTGGTCCGGGTTGCCACTGCACCACACATTACAGAGATATTATTCAAACCCCTAATCTAAATCTTGTCATACATCTGGCTCAAGTAGGAAATAGGCGAGCTGGAAATAGGCGAGCTCAGGGACTGCATGGCAGGCTTACAACATTAATATGGAATTAATTAATAAGGAAGCATATAAGCCTATTAATCCCCATATTGCAGTAATTACTGTTGCTTTGGACGAATGTACGGACGAAAACCCTGAATCAAGTTGGAATTGCGCTCCACAACACGAGTATGTTGACGTTGAAGTTACGTTATTCAGAGATGAAATAATACCAAGTAACACGGAGTGCCGAGTAACTGGTTTGTTAAATACTCCCTAGCCAGAAATCCAGACAGGTGTGTTCACACCAAGGAATGGTAATACTGGAAATTGTTTTGCGCATAGTTTGGTAAATACTAATCCTACCGGCACCGTACCAATTCTATGCATTAATACGGGTGGCTTCCGTGTCAAACTTTCAGTGGGTGCAATTTTAGGCGTTTATACAACTGCTATGGTGGACCACGATGATCGCGTGGCTTCCGTAGACGCACATCTGGCCGACCCGACCACATCTAGCACAAGGCCCATCGAGATAGCTGCGTAACAAGCCACACAGGGAGTAGAGGTGCCTGCTGAACCCCCTGCAGAGCCTACTAAGCCCCCCCCAAACAACGCTCAAAGGAGGAGTTGGATGCAGATTGGGACAAATTGAAGCACAAATATGCTTAAAAATCATCAGATTTCCTTCTCAAAACACGATTTTGACCTAGGTTTATACGAAGGGTACGAGGTAAATATTGATACAGGGAACTCGGAGCCAGTGCGCGCTAAACTGTATCGAGTGCCTTTTCATCAAAGGGAGCTACTGGACAACTATTTAAAGGAAATGTTGCGAACAGGCATCATAAAAGAAAATAAAAGCGCGTGGGTGTCGCCATGTCTCCTCGTGGGGCGCAAGCCTTCGGGATATAGGCTCGTAGTTGATCTCCGCGGGTTGAATTCTACCGTTGAGAGCGTCAGTATGCCGATTCCTACTGATGGCGCATTTGAGTGGCGCTAAATATTTTTCAAAGTTGGACTTCAAATTCGGGTTTTACCAGCTGAAACTTGCCTAAAGCCTCGTTCTGTTCATATAACAGACAATTTTCGTTTTTGGGGGTTCCCATGGGGCTTAAAACGAGTCCCGCACATTTTCAATTTTGCGCACAACAGATATTTGCGGATATTTTAGGTGTCTATTGTGCTATTTATTTGGACGACATTTTACTGTCTAGTCCAGATTTCTCCACGCATATCAGTCATGTGGATAGGGCACTAGGCCTGGTGGCTAAGTCAGGCATTGCTGAAAAATGCACTTTTGGCTGTAAATCGGATTTGTGATAGACGAGGAGGGCATACACACCGACAGAGAGAAAACAAGGGCTATGGAGCAATATCCAGTGCCAAAGACGCCTAAACAAGTGCGCTCTTTTCTAGGCAATTTTTACAGGCGTCACGTGGCGGACTTTGCGAGCTCCGTTTTAACCAAGCTAACAAGGAAAAATGTCAAGTTTTACTGGGGCGAAGCTGAGGATAAGGCGTTTAGAGAACTGAAAGCAGCTATGGTTAATGCAACAACCCTTAAGCACCCTGATTTCACTCAACCCTTCTACATGGAAACAGATGCAAGTTTGGTTAGTCTAGGCGGCGCGCTATCCCAGATGCACGGCGGGATAAGCCATCCCTTAGCTTACACCTCTCGCACACTTACACCGGCGGAGAAAAAGGAAACAGCTACTGTTAGGGAGATCCTTGCTATCGTGCATTCAGTAAACGCTTTTCGCTGCTACCTCCTTGCTAAAACGTTTTTTTAACGACAGATAATTTAGCAGTGTGCTACCTTTACTGTGCTACCAGCTTACCCCCCAAGCTTGTGAGGGTCCTCTTGCAGCTAAGAGAGTATGACTTTATCGTAAGGCACAAACCAGGCAAATCACTGGCAGTCTCTGATGCTCTATCATGACTGGAAATACCAGTGTGTGCAATCGGTAGCCAGTTTCACGACTGGACAAGGGCACACCTTGCAGCAGAACAGAGGACCGATGAATACTTTGGGCCCATTCTAGATCGCCTTAAAGATCAGTGTTCAGAAGATTTAATAGATGTAGATAATAACAGAAATATTTACTTTAAGGACTATGATGGAATTTTATATAGGATTCGATTAGCTAAGCCAGAAATGGGTAGAATGGAAAACCTACTTCAAATGTGCGTGCCTAGGGCGCTAGCAACCCACTGCGTAAGGGACTATCACTCAACACCTATGGCAGGCCACCATGGCTGTAAACGCACCTTAGACATCATACAGTTGCATTGTTTTTGGCCTAACACGGCTAGAGATGTCGAGAACTACATGAAGAGTTGCCCAGTTTGTCAGGCCTATAATCGGCCAAATAAACCACATAAAGCAAAGCTAAGGGCCTATACGCCTCTACAGAGGCCCGAAATCTCGTGGAGTATTGATTTGATAGGGCCCCTCAATATGAGTGTACACGGAAACTCCTGGATTTTGACATGCGTCGATGACTTCTCAAAGTAGGTCATTGCAGTGGGCCTACCAAATAAAAAGGACGATACAGTTGCTAATAAGCTATTCACAAGGCTAATCTCTAGATTTGGCTGCCCCCTATCTCTGAGGTCGGATTGTGGCTCAGAACTCCGGAACGAAATTGTTGCAAAACTGGCAAATTTGTTTCAAATTAAGCAAATAAACTTTACCCCAAATATTTCGTAGGTAGGAGGAAAAGTTGAGGCCGCAAATAAGTGTATAGAGACTGTTTTGCGCAAAGTAGCAACAAACTGTGAACAAGAATGGGATAAGTTCCTACCAATGGTAACCATGGCGCTGAATTCGGTTCCAAATTCCTCAACTTTATTGTCTTCACACTACCTCCATTTCGGTACAGAATTCCGTCTACCAAGTGCACTCTGTTTTGAGCCAGCCCAACTTCGTTACGACAGCGATAACATGATCGTTCGTCTAGAAAATCGACTACAGGCAGCGTTTGAAGTTGCGCGAATGCACAACTGGAAAGCTATCAAAACACAGCAGAAATTTTATGATAAAACTGCACGTCCGTATAAATTTCTGGTGGATGATTACGTGCTTGTCAAAACGTTCATTTTGATTAAACAAATATACCCGAAATTACAACGGGCTTACACAGGTCCCTTTAGGATTATGGAGTTCGTTAATGATGTTATCGTGCGTGTAGTCCATTTTCTAGATCCAACGAAATACTACGCGTACACGTTAACCACATTCGAGCTTGGTTCCTACGAAAAAATAACCAGCCTATACCCTTTAACGGAGCTTCTGACTTGGAAGTCGCAGAGTATGTTAACGGCGGATTGACGGAGGAGGAAATAAATCTTAAACATTACATTGCAAAACTCCTGGAGGATCCCAGCGACCACGCTTCGGAAATCGATTTGCCTAACTTTGCAGCATCAAATTCAGAAAATGTTACTGGAGAAAATGCACTTAAACGTAAACTCGTTGAGCCACGAATAGGTGAGTTTTTGCAAAATAAATACAGAAAGCTTGATCAGGAATTAAAACTACAGTGCCATAGAGGTGCCTCGCATTCTTATAACACTCGCTCGTCAAAATGCACTCCAGAAATTCGTCTAAAACGACAATTTGATGATGCAAAAGTGAAAAGATTAAAATATTAGCATACAGCCTCCAAACCGCTTACACACCAGTAAGAAGCGGTATAAATGTACAGAATATGACCCATAGTTCAGGCTTGTAGTTAACATCCGCTACACTTGTCAATATTGTCTTCAGGTATAATACTGTAGATTACGGAAAACGGGTTGTAATAAATAAACATAGTAATCAGGATAAATAATAAATTACTGATAATGGTAGGCGGCGATTGTTGCTAGCCATTGTGGTAACCGGGTGCGATGACATACAAATGCGAAAGTTGTGATTCGGCGTTTTGCCTTACCTGCAGTATATCGGGTCATGATGATATTTAAGAAGTTCCAATTAAATATTGGCATTGACTCGTACTATGACAGAAACAACAATAAACTAAATTTTGGTCTCGAAAATGCGGCGGAGAATCGTCATCACTGAAATCGTTGACGGCCGTAGGTAGCCTATTGCAGCTGGCGTCGGGTCAACGCACGGGAGAAGCCGTATAAATGCGAAGGATGTGTTCCAACATTTCCTTACCTGTGGTTGCGATTGATATGCCAAATCGAAATTTCATACGGGAATGATTATTAAATTGCGTGGATATACCTCATACAATTAAAATTAATCAAATAATAGGGCTAGAAGTGTTGAATTTTTTTATATTTCGAAAATTTATGGTTCAAAGTAGCCTATCACCGTAACTCACGTATAAGCGTGAACGCCGTGATTTTTGGAAAAAATTCTTGAACCCACCGGCACAATAGAAATCAAAAAGTACTTGCAATTAACAACTTGGTAAAATAAGTACTAAATGGTGCAAGATTGGCTACACTCATACCATATTATACAAGCAAATTGGCATTACAGTAATTATTACCGATAGTATTCACGGCAGGCAGCATTCGCTGCCATGAAGGCCGACACTCACGAGAAAGGCCATACAAATATGTTGTATATGATTTATAAATTTTCTTTTGCTTAGGATCATAATTTACCTAGCATGTTATCGGAATGATGGCCCAAAATTATTTTTACATGAAATGAATTATCGACAGCTATAATACCGTCTATTTATTAAGATTATTCAATCAAAATAGCATCGTAGCAAGCATTCTAAGCAATAGCGCCGACAAACGCGGAGAAACACCATATAAATGTGAAAAGTATAACGCACTGATTTTTCCTTACCTGTGCCTTAAATAAATTAAGGAAAAGTTGAAATTATGATTGGCATACCATTCGCTTGTAAAATACATAAAAATTCACAACAAATTAATGTAGTTTCAAATCCTGGAATTGTGTATTGATGAAGACCGTCGCTAGCCTACCACCGACACGCGAGAGAAAAAACCGTATACATGTGTACGAGGCAGGTGAACAGCTTTAATATCCCACAAAATACGACATTTGGAAAATTCGAAGACAGGAAACTGCGGCATTTATTACAATCTATATGAAGATACATGAGTTTAAATTGATAATGATTAACAATAATTAGACCAATCTAAGTTCGAAGCGGGCCTACAACGCATATCAGCCTAGCTTCGGCAATGCATTTGTTGACACGCGAGAGAAACATTTTACGTGCTGGAAACGCGGCACGTAGTTGAGCGAAATATCAATTTTAAATTCGGTACAACAAGCTACAAATACATTACTACGATACTGGAAGGCTTTATGTAGTCTTAAGAAACAATTTCACCAAGAAACTTACGGTTTAAACCAATAATTAACGGCAAAATGGCAGAGCAAGTGTGGGGGACGAGTGAAGCGGGCAAGATGGCGGCTGAAAGAGACAAATTTTCATTGTCTTGACCGTTGTGTGTCCCCGTAGCGGCACATCCAGCAACATCAAACCACATCGACCGGTCACGAAGCGAGGACCGGATCACGTGTGCGGAGCAGGCAAATTGGGAGAGAGAAAGTCTATTGACGTCATACGTTGCCATGGATAGAAGACTATAAGTGAAAGTGAATTACGAAAATCTTAACCAAGCTAAATACAAATTAGGGCTAAATTAAGTAAACAGAATTAAAATATAACGGTAATAATGATTTACCTAAAGGATGAAATAGTAATTATAAGCAGGAATAACGTTATGACTTTCCCTCTCACGATCAGCACAGAATAAATAATCAACTAACGTAAATATTCAGCAATAGTATCTTCATCGAAAACTCCTCGTAGACCTACTGGTTGCTAGATCACCTTCCTACAGAAACCACGTAGACTCATACTTGGAAATTGCGAAATTGTAAGTAGGTTACGATTACAACAAACAGATACGGCAACAACACAGGAGGAAAGAAGTAAATCTTTTTTGGGATCAATTTATAGATTTAATAATGAGAAAACATTGAAAAACGAGCAGGAAAGCGAGCAGGAAAGTTAATGGAAAAATATATATATATATTTTATATATATATGGGAAGCAGAGACTACTCCCACTCCTCGTCGGTGCTGCAGTCTTCGGGTTCAGCTGTAATAAGAAATAATTCTTATTAGATTGCGAACACGAGAAGGTGGTAAACAAAATTATAATTGAGAATACATTAAAAAAAAAAAAACCACGTTACTTACCTTGCGGAAATCGGAGGTGCGGTGGCGGTAGGCAGCCAGAGGACGTTCCAGCCGAAACAGTATCTTCCGGCGAGATGGAATAGACGGCAGCTATGCGGCATATAGGATTTTCTCCAGGCTCCGGATCAATGGTGCAGTTCCCCGAAAAAGGGGCACGAGCAGTTCTACGGGTAACTAAAGGAAGTAAGGCAGGCAGAGGAGGCACAGCGGTCGAAAGGCAACCTGAAGTAGACGGCCCGGGTAACTCTGGTTCAATACCACCGGTTCAATACCACTCTGGTTCATCGGGCACCGCATAGACGGCAGAAACGAAAACATTTAGTGGCACAGGATAGGTATTAGAGGGCACCTCGGGAGCAGCACAGGGTGGTTCTATAGCGGGTCCAGCAGGAAGCACGACAGATAAATTTAAGGGAACATCCCCGAAAGATGACGAAAGAACCTCGGGTGCGGAATCAAGTGGTCGAAATGTTTCCTCAACCAGCTCAACTCTCTCAACAAATGACGTTAATTCTTCCCCAAAGCGGGAGAAGGGAAGAACTACGGAGTTCCGGACGTGGCGGCAGAAAAATATGTTCCCAATATGGCATTGCCGGAAATGTTCTTCCAAACGGGCATCACGGGCAGAGGCACACTCGGCAGGAAGGGCAACCCATGCTTCGGAGGGAATGGCATCCGGGCTGATTAGTAATTGTTGGAATAAATTCCGGACAACGTAATCGGGCAGAGGCTCGCCGGCATACGATCGCGTCGGAGGATAACGTCCGGGAATACAATGCACACAGCCATCGGGCAACGGGTTCGAGGGGTTGCACTGAAGGTAGTGACTAATCAATATAAAAATTGTCACCAGTTCAAAGAACATGATGTAATCAATAATTTGGCATCACGTCTCGTGCGGGAGTGCGACGTCCCAACTCCGGGTACAGGCATATTGCAGCAAGAAAGGTATAACAAGGTTCAGGAGCAACCACCATTCGGGGAATAATAAAGAAAAAAAAACAACGAATGATAGCGAGGGACTGTGTTGAGATACGTCACAATAATAGCCCCTCCTACCGGCCAAATTTAACCCCAGGTCAAGGTCAAGGTCACGGGTCCTTTCGACAATGGGCCCGAGAGATAGAGACCCTCCCCACCCTTTACCCTCCCACTGAGACGCATGATAGAAACTCGTATCACACCCTCAGGTGCTCATAAAATGCCTCAATGTTGTTGGCTGGCTGACGAAACACTGTCAACTGGTCCCCCTTTGACCAGTCTTAAGCCAAGAAAAGTAAATGAATGAAAATACGAAAATAAAATACAAAATTTGTGCTAATACAATGTCTTATGTTACAGCTACATGGTTATTGTCGGAAAATAAGGAATAATGGACGTACGACACGATAATTGGAAAATTAATACACAAATAATAATACAATCTATATTTTATTCTATTCATACCAGATGCGAGTTAGAAAATAAGAGAGATGGATGCAGGACCGAAATAAATGGAAAACTGGGTCTAGAAGTACGGAAAAA
>JAHWFP010082884.1:0-11967 GCA_023313725.1 Lithobius niger
TGGTTTAAATATGTTTACTTTTGACGGAGTTATAAGCTCTCAAAGTTCAGAATTTAACACAGAGGTTCTAGGTCGACCCTTACTAACACTGGCTATCGCCAGTGTTAATAATCTCTTTTGATTAAAAAACCTTAAAAGTGAAAGAAATCTTAGCACTGGTCATTATTTATCGCCTGGGAGGGCGGGACGGAAAAAATTGGGGTGTCATGAATTTTTTCGACCCTATCGAAGGGGAGGGAGTCATACATTTTCTAGGTCCTGTCAAAAAGGGATCACAAAAAACACTGTCCTACCTGGAAGAAAAGTCATTTTGAACCTCAAAAATGGCACTTTCAGAAGTCAAAATTTCTGAAAACGCCTCAAATATTCTAAGATGACCCTCCCCTACCCCCACACCACTCTTGATGTGAGTGTAGTACAACGTTTTAAAGCTATTAGTGCCAATGTTACAAGTACAGTTTTTGTTAATAAACTCTGTAGAAAAGCCATGCCCACCTGGTTTCTTGGCTTCTCCTATCTATCATGGGCTGACTATGTTACGGATATGGATGTCACATCAAAAACCAAAACTGGTTAAAGGGGCCGCCCAGTTCCGAATGGTTCGGCCCTTCAATAGTTTGAAGGTTAAATGAAAACTGGAACATTGCTACTTTCGGTAGCAATGTTCAAGTTTTCATTTAACGTCCAAAGTATTATTCGGTGCGATTAAGTTGGCGAATGCTTTGGTGTGTTGTTATCACTCTTTTGAAGGGCCGAACCATTTGGAACTTGGCGCCCCTTTAACCAGTTTTGGTTTTTGATATGATATCACAACTTTTTTTGTAATTGTGTATTGACTCAACTCCACTACCGTGCAGATGTGTAATAAAGTGCTACTTCAACAAGAAATTGGTTTTCAACAATTTGCTACTATCTTTTGCCTATCGGCTGAACCATTCTCAACTTAGTCACCTCTTTATAGGTTTTTGGTTTGGATTTAATTTTGTTGTAATTTATTTTATTTAGTTAATTTGGTGTGTTGATATCACTCCTTTGAAGGTGGGTCATTGCTCACGATTTCAACACAATTTAGGCTTTTGTACCGCATTATTATTTTTCCCCAAGTTCCTGAAATGTGCCCAACTATATGCTTCAAGATATAAAACACTGACGTAATGGCGTCGAGCTATAATGGTTTACAACCTCGACAATTGAATTGATGTGATGTTTGTTGTGATGTTTGTTGCCTAACTTGGCGTGACACACTAGCGTGTGTCTAGATACACGCAAACAGTGTGTTCATCATATATTGTATGAAACTTGATACAAGATGGGTGTAAGGAACATTGGTGTTTTATAGAACACTTTTAACCAAACGTGTCTTTTCATTAAAAACGAGGCACGTTTTCCTTACAGTGTGGAGTACTACTTACTTAATTCGGTTACAGCACCAATCTTGCCTACAGGAAATCATAGACATGCGAAAAGCGCATTTTGTCGGGGGGGGGGGGGAATCATATTATTTTTGGATCTTGAGTGATATAATAATATATAATATAACAGCTTTATTACCAAAAACAAATGGTAAAAGGAAACTGGAAGGGATAAAACATTACCCTCTAACACCAGCCCCTACTAATTTTAAACAGTATTTTCAAATTCTAGACCCATTGGGCTGCGTCGTCGAAATGTTAGTAATTAAAAATTAAAGTACAGATATGAGATCAAATAAGATCAAAAACACTTTACAAGCATAGAAAGATCAACTTTTTTGATACCCAGTTTGAACTGATGAAGACTATGCGACATCACCAACTCGGACGCCAAGGAATTCCATGGCTGTACTACACGGTTTGAGAAGAAGAACTTTGTACAGTCTCTTTTCATTTTATCGACTGTAAGTTTAAATGGGTGTCCTCTGGTATATGCATTACTTCGGACCCAGAAAACGTTTTTTGGGTCTGAATCAACTAGTCCGTGTAGAATGGAGAAAGTTAGACATTGATCTGCTTGTAATCGACGCAGTTCCAAAGAGGCTAATCCCAAACGTTTTAACCGCTGTTTGTATGGAACATTATAGAAACCAGGAAGAAATTTAGTAAACGTTCTTTGGACCGAGTCAATTACTTTAATGTCTTTCACTAAGTGTGGAGACCAGACTGACTGGCATATTCGACAATAGGTCCAACGTAAACATTAAATGCCCTTACTAAGGTATCGATATCTCTAGACACAAACAGCGTCTAATCATATGCCCAATTCGCTTAGCCCTAAAGGCAATCTGACAGCAATGTTTTGAAAACTTGAGATCAGATGTTAGGTAAATACCAAGATCCTTTATCTCGTGTGCGGACTCCAGCAGCAGATTATCAAGAGTATACGAAGAGATTCTGTGAATGTTTCCTAATGGGAAAGTAAGGCATTTTTTAGCGTTTATTGGTAGTTGCCACTGTGATGACCAACTGCACAGATAATTTTGGGCCAATTGAAGAGAGCAAAAATCTTCAGTGGTTTTTACGTTGTTATAAAGCTTTACGTCATCTGCAAATTTTGGCATTCTGGCTGTCCCACTTTCAACCTGTAAATCGGAGACAAATAGGACAAATAATAGCGGACCTTAAACTGAGCCTTGTGGAACACCGCTGGTGACTGGTGTAATGTCAGAAACGGAGCCACTAATATATACTTCTTGAGATCTAAGACTCAAACAATCTGTAATCTAGTGATAAACTCTCCCATCAATGCCTACGTTATTTAGTTTTTGAAGTAGTTTTTAATCTACGACCGAGTCGAACGCCTTTGCAAAATCAATACAAATAACGCCCACTGGAATAGCACTTTCAATGTATTTTGTCCAGTCATTTATGCAATTTAACAGCTGCAATGTGGTTGAGCGTCTAGGTAGAAAACCATACTGGTCGTTTACACAAGGTTATATTTGTACAAATGATTCAGAATTGCGTCACGAATGATTCTCTCTAGAATCCTACACGAAACACATGTAAGAGAAATTGGGCGATAGTTAGCAGGTTCAGCTGCATTACCCTTTTTGAAAATAGGACTAACCCTAGCCATCTTCCAGCATTTTGGTAGCATGCCCGAGGTGAATGATGATTTCAGGAGTAACTTAGCTCCAAAGCAAGGGTTTTGTAGAAATTTGCAGAAAAGCCATCAGGGCAAATTGTTGAACTAGTTTTAAGTTTTTTAAATTTAGTTTCAATACTCTGGGCTGCAAAATCAGGATGCTCAATTTTTGGTTTGTTTGAAGATGGTGAACAATTATCTATTTCAGACTCCAGTGGAGCAGGGGGTATTGTTATCGACTACAAAATTTTTACAGAAAGTGTAATTAAAGGCATTTGCTTTGTCTTCGTCATTCGTTGGTAATTTATTATTGAAATGAATGGGAGGAAATTTTCTACAGATTTGCGTTTGTCTTTTGACATGCTTAAAAAGGGCACTTATAGTTCCCTACTGAATAATTTTACGCTCATAATTTATCGCATTTGTTTTACACAAGGCCTTTAATTGTTTTCTGCAATTATCATACAAACTCATGTTTGTATCAGTTCTGTTTATTTTCAGCCGTTTCCAAAGCCTTCTTTTATATGCTGTCAGTTTTCTAATTTCTTTCGGTATTTTCAATGTTCCATTCTTATTTTTGAGCACATATTCAGTTGATTTTTGGACTAGTTCGGAGAGTATACAGTTAAATATATACCATTTTCTTTCCACAGTTTGTGATTCTTTTAAGTATAACTTCCATTGAATTGTATTCAAATTTATTCGTAGTAAATTAAAGTATATTCTTTTAAAATAATTTACCTCTTCTTTATTTACTCCCTTACAAATACTAAGAATTGAGAAATTTACGGTTTCATGATCACTCGTGCTGAAATGTGCTGTGACATCTACATCAAAAATTAACCGATCGTTATCCACCAGAAGAAGATCAAGAATATTTTCACCTCTAGTTGGTTTTGTCACTAATTGGTCCAACCCCAGGTCCATGGTACAGTCAAGAAAGATTTGTTGATTTAAATCAGAAGCTGAGTTATTTGCCCAATTTACGTAAGACATATTAAAGTCACCCATGACCAAATTTGTATATTGGGTATTAATGGCAGATCTAAGAACACATTGAATTACTCTGGTTTAAGTCTCTACCGTTAGGCAGGTAGCCAGTTATCAATCTAAGTTTATGGCGAGATAAGACAATACTTATTGCCTCGGAATCCTTTGCGATATGCAAATAGTTACCTCAATTTTATTGCGTATAAAAAGGACAATTCCTTCCCCACGACAGCCAATGCGATCCCTTCTAAGTACGCAATACGGGACATCCCGTGTCAGCATGGCATCCGAGATGGAGTCGTCAAACCAGGTCTCAACAATTACAACAATAATTATCCTAAATCAAATGTAATAGTAAAACACGAAGATCCGGCAATTTGCCCATCGCACTTTGTGCATTTATCAGGAAACCAGACAGACTTTCGCTCTCAGTGGAAGAATTTGATGGCTGGTTCGGTTGAATCTGTGTAACCACATTGGTATTTAGTAGACATTGTATTTGTGTGCAATCAGTGCTATTTCCTGGTTTAAAAGTCAATGGTAGTTAAGAGTGTTGCCACGCCATTTAAATCGTTAGTAAGTAAAGTGTTGGACTTTATGTCGTTTATAATTCTTCAGTTTCCCTGATAGGAATAAACCCATCATAGTATGTGTACCTGGACCAGTAACTTTCAATGGCACATTCTAGTGTAATTTTGCCAATGGCTGACAAGTGCACACCATCCAGGGCATGGAGACCTCTGTTATTCGTGATTGTGTCTCATATGGATACAAAGCCACAACCGTTTAATTTGCAAGCCGCTTATATATTGCCATTACATTGCACCAAATGATGGTGCAAACCAGTCGTCATTGCTCTTGCTTGGCTTTTCATCCCGGGAAGAAGACCAACAATACTTATTCTTGCTTGCGGTGTGGTATCTCTAATTAAGTTTATTAACATTGCCCATTCACTCGCAATGTCATTTGGAGAGTCTGTTTTCACATTGTTGGTGCCCACACATAACACAACACCAAGAATGTTTTTCTCTGACTTAAGAATATCTACGGTAGAGCCGGACAGTTGCTGTATCGTGGCACCAGGGAAGCACCAGGTTTTTGATGTAAACTCTGTGTCTTACCTGTGAATCACCAATTATAATTATCTTTCTGTTTGAAGAACCCTCATCAGGTGTGACGACACTGGTATCCCAAGACGTCGGCTGAACAGAAGCAGTTTCAACGTTGGGAACAATTATTGACGGTGCAACATTTTGTGTGTTTGTGAGGGATTGTGAGATTGGTTGGGTACACTTGAGCACTGTTTATATTCCACAGTTACCTCACCGTTTTTCTTCTTTCTTTTTCTAGTAAACTTAGCATTATGTCTAGGCTCATTACTTGTGTCATCACCGATATTTACCTTATCAATGTGCGTAGAGAGTAATTCAGTGTCACCCGTGTCACTTGTTAATATAATGGTACTAATGATAGCATTTTTGCTTCCCTCCTTTGTTCTAGGATTTACGGTATTCAAACATTTCGGTCTTTATTGTTTTCTTCACTTATCTCTTCTGACCTTTTAAGGTTTGTGCAAATATCAGCTAGGATTGAGACTTGGTTCAAGAACATGTCTTCTACTTTTTTTTTCCAAAGCTGCGAGGCTAGTTTTAACAGTATTCTCCAATGATCCCAAAAAGAGTGATATTTTTTTGCTCATATCTTCGGTTTGGGTCATCAACATTTCTTGTACTAGGTTTATTTTTCAGTGAAGCATCAGAATCTGTCTCCTTCGTAAAATGATCAATTTTACGTCTATCATTAACGGTGTTAATGTAGGACTCTGATACTGTAGTAGTAAGTCTGCTGAATGTATGGTTTATCCCGCTTATATAGAATTCATGTTCAAGTCTGTCAATGTCAATACCCTTTTTTTTTACGTGTGCAAGGTCATTTTGTATGTTCAAGACAGTGTTTTCTAATTCAGCCAAAGTTAAAATTTTCTTATCAGACCCAATTTTTTCCACTCTATCCTGAAATGATTCTGGTTCTGCGAAACGTGAGTCTACTGTTAGTTCCGATAAACACAGGCTTTCCATGGCGGAACTTGATGAGACATTTGATGAAAAATCGGGCAGAACATTGTCAGCAAATGTTTCCCTAGAGGTCGAAATTGGCGTTGACACCTTCTTAAAAATTGGGGACAACTGTTTCTCGCGATCGTGGGCCTTCCCATGAATTTTTGATGTCAAAGTTTTTGTATTTTTCCTATTTTTACACTTCCGAACAGGCAGGGAAAACGATTTTCTTTTCTTTTCCAATTTTGATATAGTATGTTGACGAGTATGTCGCATGCTGGATTTATTAGTACTATCCGCCATAACAATTGTAGTTTTCACAATTTAGACAAGGTGTCCACCACCACAAAATTTGCCATTGGATGGACTCTCCAAACTGCTCCTCCAAGGTCTTCCACACTTTTTTTTTCCTTGTGAAACACAAGAAAAAACGATTTAAGTGGCATAAAAGTGTCCCAAAATTGGCAATTTGAGGGGAAAAGGGATGGAAGACCCAACCGAGCCCCCTAGCTTAAGTTCGACAAAAAAAAATTGGGGGGGGGGGGGGGCAAAATGTCCGTAGGCTGGTCTTGAACCGTAGACCTGCCAAACACAGAAAAGTAAACAACAAAGATGGCTACCTTCACTGGGCAAAAAACTGTAGTCACTGCAAATGCTGATTTCTCTGCGACAAATTCATGTAGACAGTTCAAATCACTCCTTTGTTGTCCTTAAGGCATTCATAAAGAGTAAACACTCACTCAAGGAGTCGTTAGGAGTCTTTACCACCAAAATTTCCACAAATTCAGGAGCACAAATTCCAACACAAGACGTGAACCAATTGAATTCCAACACAAGACGTGAACACAAGACGTGAACCACGTGATGGTGGGTCTAGATTTTTTTCAGGGTCTCGGGGGGGGGGGGGGGTCATCGAAAATTCATTTCATTTTCGTTTCTCCACTCCCCCCCTCCCATCCATAAATAATGACTAATCCCTTAGTTGAGTGTAGGTTACTAATTTTTGCTAGGACTAAAAAATATACAGCGCAATGGCAGTGTCCTTCCTCCATTCTCCGCACGAAAATTGTCTCTTTTTGATTATTTTCCTCTTCACGTTTAATTTCATGAAGTTACGATGTTGCAACGTAATTATACCTGTTCGGTGTTCGTTGATCTCGGTAGTTGTGTTGCGAAATATGAAACACAGTGTTGTTAATTCTGAAAATTATAGCATTTCGGTATTTCCCCATTTTATTCAACGCAGCTAGTGTTTCGCACGAGAAGGCAGAGGCAAGAAGAGACTTCTCGGTGCCGTTTCGATATCGATTGTGGCGGTATTGGTCTCATTTCGTGCCCCGACACCTGATTTATTGGTATCGGTCTCATCAAAACAAGTTGAGCTAAGTCGCGCCAAGACTGCAACGTGTAACCCGAAATGTGGGTTTAGATATGATATCGTGTGACATGCTATAGTTGCTAGGTAGTAAGGCACGAGGACGCTACGTGACGTTCTTGTACATCGTATAGCTGAGTCGGCAGATGATTGGAGTTCACAGGATGTCAAGAAGGAAAAGACATATCGTTAATGATGACGATAATGTGAAGACAGAGTTTGGTGACGGTTATGACGTAGGCGTATCAGTTTTTGAAAGCGTGGAAAAATATTTTGCTGAGTGAATAAGTTATGATAATCATTAATAATTGAAGCGTTTTTATTCTGAACATGCAAACGTGTGTCGATACCAAACGAGGCCTCGGGTTTTTTCTCCTACCGTCTCGTTTCGCATACTACTGGATTCATTCCATATCGTTTTTCCTCCTCGTCTCGGTCTCAGCCTCGTCTCCAGCTCGAAAAGAGAATAGTTCGAGACCGAGACAAGTCCTGTCTGGTACGAAACACTAAATCCGACAATAGTGATTTCCCAGTGACTTCGATAAAATTTCATAGAGGTTTCGATGCCGTTGCTACCTTTCTTTCAAATTCACAAACTTTAACTCAATTTTTTTTTTAAGTTGAGCTATGGTAATTATTATGTGGGCACGAACCACCTCTGTCTCATAATGATACTTGGCACTAGGATAGTCTGTAATTACTGCATTCTAATACTATAGTTTGTTCCACATTATGTTTTCAGAAAACTGAATGGATGACGAATCATTTCCTTGAACTAAGAATGCAAAAACATGTGGAAATCACACTTGTAGACTCTACACAGTTACTGTTGAGTTTACGAATGGGATGTTTACAGATTTTTTGCACTCGTAGTGGAAGAAAACGAGGCGTCATACAGTCACTTTTCTGAAAACATAATGTGGAACAAAGTATAGAATTATCCATGTGCACAATAAGTACCAAAGCATCAAGATTAAGCTTCAAAACTACGAAAATCCACAACAAACATAACATGGAAACAAGTTTCACATACACAGAAAGAAGGCTCGCGAAAATACATGAGGTTAGCTCAGGATCGGGTTGGGTTGGGTTGGGTTGACTTTGGTTGGCTTGGGTTGGTTTTGGTTGGGTTGATTGGGGTTGGATCTGTGATTTCTGTGTAGCCTCTGTGGTTTTATGGCATGGTTAGTGCACTTTTGTTTAGTTAGTTTTAGTTTCTTAGTTTAGAGTAGAGCGCATAGGGTAAGGCCTGTATAGAGCTCTCGTAGTATAAATAAATAAAATAAAAATGAGGTTAGCATATCACGACACACGCTAGTGTGTCGCTCCAAGTTAGGAAACAATCATCACAACAAACATCACGTCAATTCAATTGTCGAGGTTGTAAACGATTGTAGCGCGGCGCCATAGCGTAAGTGTCTTGTACCTTGAAGCATAGTTGGGTACATTTGAGGTACTTGGGGAAAAATAATAACGCGGTACAAAAGCTTAAATTGTGTTGAAATCAAGAGCAGTAACCCACCTGACAAAAATTAACTCGTGTAAGAATGCCAGCTAAGCTGCTTTCAGTGCAAATCTGACCCTCAATAACGTTGAAAATGTGTAACTAGCTAGCTAGCTAGCTTATTCTAGTCCGCTCATCCCCATGTTAATTTCCATAGGGTGATTATTCATCGATACCGAGATAACGGGAGGGCTTCCAGCTATGAAATTGGACGAATGGCTGCAGTACGATACGAACTGCGTTCCTTTTTATGGTTCGGAGCCTAAGGGTGTAACGAGGATCGCGTGGGATAGCGCGTAAGTACGAAAATATTGTTATAACCATTATTAGTATTGTCGGCATCGTCTCTCATTAGACAGCCAAAGTTCGGACAATGACTGACGTGCGTGCCTAGACACACACACTAGTGTAGCACGATAAATCTAAACAACGTTGCCGAAGAAATTGTATTCACGTTCAATTCACGAAAAATAAACCAACTCTAAAAACAAAGCAAAATAAACAAAGCCATAAACAGGTAAAGAGGCCACCAAGTTGAGAGTGGTTCGACCCTTCAAAGGAGTGATATCAACACCCCAAACCTAACGAAATAAAACAAATTACAACAAAACTAAGACCAAACCAAAAACCTATAAAGAGGTGACAAAGTTGAGAATGGTTTGGCCTATAAGCAGAAGGTAGTGATAATTTGTTGAAAACCAATTTCTTGTTGACATGAAACTTTATTACACATCTGCACGGTAGTAGAGTTAGTTGAGTTTAAAACACAATTAAAAAAAAAGCTTTGGTGTTTGATATCATATCAAACACCAAAACTGGTAAAAGGGACCGCCAAGTTCCGAATGGTTCGGCCCTTCAAAGGAGTGATATCATCACACCAAAACATTCGCCAAATTAATCGCACAGAATAATACTTTGGACGTTAAATGAAAACTTGAACGTTGCTAGCGAAAGTATACAATGTTCTAGTTTTCATTTAAGCTTTGAACTATTAAGCGGTGCGAATAACTTGGCGAATGTTTTGGTGTGTTGATATCACTCCTTTGAAGGGCCGAACCATTGGGAACTTGGCGGCCCCTTTTACCAGTTTTGGTTTTTGATATGATTGGTTAAATCTGTGAATGTTCTTCAGTTTCATGCTTTTAGGTCAGTAGTTTTATATGGCAAGTTTTTATTTGTTGTACATTAATTTCTGATTAATTGCTCTGAATGTGTCTGATTAATTCTGTTCACGTGAGAGCCAAAAACCCACGATCCCCGCATCAGTTTTATTGATTTACGCACTTCAATCCACAAATAGTGCATATAAGGAAAATATCAAATGAATAAGATTATCAAGGACCGCGGCAGCAGTCCTTATGTAAGCCTCAGCATGAACTTCCGTGTTAAACGTCAAACTTTGAACTCCTATAGTTTCGCCCAAAATTAACATAGACCAACGAAATTCGGTATTTGGGGTCGTGTCATAACTATTTCACCGCATTACAAATTTTAATGACAACAATTGAACCGTTCGGCGTCCACAGCATGGTCATTTCTTGTTGTTGTTGTTCTTCTTCTTGTTGTTCTTCTTGTTGTTGTTGTTGTTGGGACTCTTTGCTCTCACCTGGAGATCGAACCACTGAACCGATTTTCAAGTTCTATAGCTTAAAACGTAGATATGGACAAGGCCTAGGGCCTTTCGCAGACTATTTTAATGCAACTACAATATTCTTGACACGGAAAGCCAAATGAGCTAAAACTTTTGCTCTCACCTAGAGATCGAACCAATGAACCGATTTTCAAATTGTATAGCTTAGAATGTAGGTATTAACACCGACCAGGGCCTTTTGAACCCGATTCTGATGTGACTGCAGTATACTCGTCGGCAGAGCAATTATTAATGCAGAGCACTGGGCAGAAATCATTAATGGTGCTGTTGGACTCTTTGTCCTCACCTGGAGATCGAACCACAGAACCGATTTTCAAGTTCTATAGCTTAAAACGTAGGTATGGACAAGGCCTAGGGCCTTTCGCAGGCTATTTTAACGTAAATACAATATTCTTGACACGGAAAACCAAATGGGCTAAAACTTTTGCTCCCACCTAGAGATCGAACCAATGAACCGATTTTCAAGTTCTATAGCTTAAAACGTAGGTCTGGACAAGGCTTTAGGGCCTTTCGCAGGCTATTTTAACGTAACTACAATATTCTTGACACGGAAAGCCAAATGGGCTAAAACATTTGCTCTCACCTAGAGATCGAACCAATGAACCGATTTTCAATTTGTATATAGCTTAAGATGTAGGTATTAACACCGGCCAGGGCCTTTTGAACCCGATTTTGATGTGACTGCAGTATACTCGTCGGCAGAGCAATTATTATTGCAGAGCAATGGGCAGAAATCATTAATGTTACTGTTGGGACTCTTTGTCCTCGCCTGGAGATCAAACCACAGTACCGATTTTCAAGTTCTATAGCTTAAAACGTAGGTATGGACAAGGCCTAGGGCCTTACGCATGCTATTTTAATGTAACTACATTATTCTTGACACGGAAAGCCAAATGGGTTACAACTTTTGCTCTCACCTAGAGATCGAACCAATGAACCAAATTTCAATTTGTACAGCTCAAAATGTAGGTATTAACACCGATCAGGGCCTTTGAACACGATTTTGATGTTACTGCAGTATTCGCATCGGCAGAGCAATTATTATTGTTGAGCACTGGGCAGAAATCATTAAGTGGAGTAACAAATTTTTGCAGAAATTTTGCAGAAAACATAAATTTGGTACACAAGTTTTTCCTAACAGTAAAATCGAACCAGCCATGGACCCCAATGAAATACCCAAAGTGCCATCAGTACCCCCGTTCCCTCCCGCCCCAGAGCCTCCTCGTGATGCCTCCCATGGGTTTGGGCAACAAATTCTTATAGATCAAGCTAAAAACATGAAATTGGGTGCAAAAGTCCCTCTTGTCAGCATAAAACGAATCAGCCA
>JAHWFP010082892.1:0-22951 GCA_023313725.1 Lithobius niger
GAGGCAGAGTCCCAACCAAACACTTTCGTTCTGAGGCTAAGTCCCCATTCGGTGTCACCGACTTGCATTCGACTGTGGAATTTGTCAGCAGCAGACTGACTGTTCTGCCAATGCCAGCTTCTGAAATACCAGGGCCTGGCTTTTTTTTTGAAGTCCAAATAGTGACGGTTAAGATCCGCTGGACCTTTATACTTGGCGGTTCGGACTTCTGCGTTCGCAACGCTAGATGCACTTAGGAACGTCGCGTGGCCGAGCTGGGTTTTGCAACCGATCAAAGCACGATTTGTTCACGGCTTTGGCTATTTCATGCCGTCGACCCTCAGTTTGGCACAGGGTTTTGATTCTCGTTTGCGTTAGAAGGAAAGGCCTTCTTCTGCGTTCACAACGCTGATGTAGGGGTCCAAGTAATAGTTGTAGAGAGCTGGAGGGTGATTGCTAATTCCTGTCAGACTACAAGGTTTATTCAGCGTTGGCTGTTACAAGGTGAATGAGTTAATGAAGAAATGCCCTAGAAGTCGAGATCCAGACGATCTAGGTGCAGCTGCCAACAAGTTCGTCCAGCGTGCCTTCTTTTCGAGCTCGTGTCGTTCCTGTCTGTACTTCCTGCACACCTGGCATCTGTGGCTTTTCGTACTCTTTTCATGGCGATGACTGGTCCCATGACGGCTGGAAGTCTTATGGGGCGTGCCTTGCGTACCTTATTGATGAGTTGGTTGGCGAGCGATCGTCTGTAAGACAGCTGGGAGCGTTTGCCGGCCTTTTTGGCACCGCAGACCATGACCGTGTTGAGCCTGGCGTTGACGAGAATCTGGTTGAGCTTTTGGAAGAAAAGGTAGCGGTGCCATCTTATGGACCTCCTGCCGACGTAGAACGAGGAGATGAGGTGATTGGCAATGTCCACACCATTCATGCATTCCGTGTAAGTAGTGGCTGCTGGCGGGCAAGTGACTAGGCATTTCTGGCCCTTGATGAGTCGTCCGATGGTACATTCTTCGGTCAAGGGATCCACGTGCGTGCTGAGTACAGGGACAGCCTTGGTGTCGCACCAGATGCTCAGCAGTAGTCGGCCACTTTAAAGCAGGACACTGTCACCACGTTCGTGCTCCTTCTTGAATTTGCGCAACTTTTCAGTGAGCTCGTATGGCATTCCAGCGGCATTGGCGCGCAGGCTACCGCATGCAAAGGTTCCTAGCTTGGCGTAGAGGACCTGAAACAGCAGCGCTGAAGTGAAGCGATTGTCACTGATGATGGTATAACCCTGGTTGAGGTAGTGGCGCGCGGTTGTAGATTGTTGTATGAGCCATCTTGTTGTTCTTGAGTTCCTTGGCGGGGTCTTGGGCGGGGTCCATGGCCATGTGGCGCTTTTTTCCAATGTGTGCCTCGTCGTTGAGGATGTAACCATCGAACGGGTCGCAGAGAGTGAAGTGTTCGAAGCCTACCTTGATGGGCTTCTTGGGTTGGTATATCTTGATCTTGGATCTTCCGGTGTACGCAGTCATGGACTCGTCTATGCAGAGAACTGGTCCGGGCTTTCTGCACTTGCGGAATGCCTTGTTAATGGCCTCCATCATCGGTCGCACCTTCATTATTGCGTCCATGTCTTCCTTGGCCTTCTGCTCTTCGATGGCTTGCATGGTCGTGGGCGAGGCAGTCTGGAGATCAGTACCGGTGAAGGACAGTTCTTCGGACAGCCGAAAGTTGTTCCAAATTTGATTAAACCTCGTTCTGGTCATGGTCGACCTGACGGAGTGGTTTCCCAGGTCTGCGGACGTGGACCAATATTGCGCTATCTTGGGCAGGTCGTTGTATCCCATGATGACCAGTATCCCGATGAAAGCCAGAAACTCCTCTTTCGTCAATGGTTCCCACATGGTAGTGGGTTGTGGTCGTTTCCGTTTCAGCGTTGTTTGGCAGGCTTGCGTGATGGTTGTTACTGTTGAGGTCACCTCGGCAGCTGGATCTTGGCTAGAGTTGGAAATGGACTCTGCTCTTTGGTTTTGTGACGACTGGATCGCCGAAGTTGAAGACGAAGCCGCTGACTGGCTTAACCTGAGTGTCTTATCCACCTCTGAGCACATCTTCTGTAGCAGCAACCGTCCTGTGCTCGGATCATCTGAGGGTTCTACTTGTGGAGTGCTTGGCTGATGGCTGAAACGGCGATCAATAGTTTGGGCTATCATGGCACGTTGCATCTTCTGGAGGGAGCCATTTCGTAGAGGCAATATTCGTTTTCTGTTTTGGCGCTTGGGTGGCTCAGGTACATCGGTGGCGGTTTAGGTATATCTGGGTACATTTTACCTTTGTAGAATTTGTGGTACAGTACGACTCGCCAACCTCGCTTGAGCGCTTTCAATTTACTCGGTTCCAGTGACAGTGGTGGTGATGGTGGTGGTGGTGGCGCTGCTAGGTTGGCAGTCGTTGTGGTTGCTCTTTCGTCCTCCGACGACACGATGCAGATTACTTCCTCGGGTTCGCTGCAGTGATTCATGAATGTACCTGAACTAAGTTTTCCCCCAGTGATCATTGGCAGAGGTGGGGATGACGCGACTTCGGAGCTCAGCTTGCGATATCGGGTATTAATGGAGGACTGTATTTCTCTGCTCGAGACCTCTTGTGCTGGAGATATGCTGGACGAGGTGCATTCGTTTGCTGTTGTGGGACAGCTTAGTAGAACCAACCAGCCGGGGTTGTATGTAGGCGATGCTTCTGATTGCAGTGTCGGACAACCTGGCTTTGGCATGGGCGTAGTGGAAGCTGTCGGTCTTGTCAAACTGTCTGGCCTTGTTTCTTCCTCCTCACTGCTGGATGTAAGCTTGACGTCGTCATCATCCTCCAACTCGCTTTCGCCTAATTCGTCGTCCAACTCCTCCTCTTCCTCATTGTGGACTGACTCGTTGCTGCTGCTGTAGTAGTCCTCATTTTCCTCACAGTAATATGGGTACTCATTCTCCTCCTCCTCCACGGCAACATGTGGTTGTTGTACGTGTGGCTGCGCTTAGCTCGACCCGGCAGCTTCTTCTATGGCCACGTCTGGTTGTAGGACATGTGGCTGCGCTTGGCTCGACCCGGCGGCTTCTTCTATGGCCACGTCTGGTTGTAGGACATGTGGCTGCGCTTGGCTCGTCCTGGCTTCTTCTTCTATGGCTACGTCTGGTTGTAGGACATGTGGCTGTGCTTGGCTCAACCTGGCGGCTTCTTCTATGGCCACGTCTGGTTGTAGGATATGTGGCTGTGCTTGGCTCAACCTGGTGGCTTCTTCTATGGGCACGTCTGGTTGTAGGACATGTGGCTGCGCTTGGCTCAACCCGGCGGCTTCTTCTATGGCCACGTCTGGTTGTAGGACATGTGGCTGCGCTTGGCTCGACTCGGCCGCTTCTTCCATGGCCACATCTGGTTGTATGTAGTATTTGCGGCTGTGGTTCACTCGGACATCCATTGAGTGGCAAAAACTGGCAGTAAGTGATGTGGGGTGGAGGCAGCAGTGGCTGATCCAAGGACTTGACTGCTGAGTTGACCACGGCGGCATTGTCCTCCACAGCATATGGACATTGTCTTCTTGTCCCGGCGTTCTGGCTGATGTAGCGATCCGTTTGCTGCGTTTGGCATTGCTAGCCCTCTCTTCCACGAATTGATTGAATTTGCCGGTGTAGCCCATTGGAGGTCCAGAGAAACCTCCTGTGTCGTGGTACTTGTTTAGCTGTTCGCTCCAAATTCGATGAAGTTGGCGCCTGGTGTTGCCGGTCTTAGACTTCTCTACAATGGAGTAGCTGGGAAAGTCGTCCATCCAAGCTACCGCAGACATCCTCCTGTCTGCCTGGTTCTGCTCGAAGAGATGATCAGCATGTAGCGAGTAGGGCGTTTTATATGCCTGCGTGTGACCACTGCGCATTGCTTTTGCCCAAATTATGCAAGATGGTGAAGTAGCTTCGAGAAGGTGCTATGTTGTGCAATACCCGCTGAAACCGCATCCGGGTGCGAGGCAACAGGCTGCGATAGCATGACGTGAAACGTGTCAATGGAGGTTGCAGAAACAGCAGCTGGTCGTGAAGGGCAATAGGATGGAGATGGCCAGACACTGCAGGTGATCATCCATTGTGTGGTTTTCGATAAAGCCGCGTGCCACTGAGGCGAACAAGGTGTTTAGCATAGGAGATTTGGGGGAAAGACGACCAAGCACCCGCTTTGCTGCCCGACATACGGGTTTGAGGCCAAAACCACCCAAAAGGCAGAAAAAGACATGGGAAAGCAGTGGCAGGATGGTCGTGGGATGGAGAATGGAATTCCCGAGGGTAAAACCGAACGATGGATGTGTTATGTGGATTCCAAGTTGCTTTTTGTTCCCGAAGTAGTGTTGCCGAACGGTTATAGGACCAACCATTACCTTCTGTCTCAGAAATCAACGATCTGGGGGTCTGTTTGACCTCAAACTTGAAACCTTCTTTACACTGTACTCGGACTTCTGGTGGTTTGGACTTCTGCATTCGCAACGCTAGATGCTCTTAGGAACGTCGCGTGGCCGAGCAGGGTTTTGCAACCGATCAAAGCATGATTTTCTCACGGCTTCAGGTATTTCATGCCGTCGACCCTCACCTTGGCACGGGGTTTCGATTCTCGTTTTCGTTAGTAGGAAAGGCGTTCGTCTGCGTTCGCAACGCTGATGTAGGGGTCCAAATGATAGATGTGGGGGTCAGGTTGGCATATCCGTGTCCGTGCCAAGCTGCTATATCCCAACTCTCATGCAGCCAGGGAGAGCGAACCAAGTCCCAACCAACCACTTTTCTTCTGAGGCTAAGTCCTCATACTTGCTAACCCGGCAGAACCCAGAATGCTGGGTCTGGCTTTTTCTCTGAAGGTCAAATCACAGGTGTGGAGAGCAGGTTGGCGTGTCTGCCAGAACCCAGAATGCTGGTTCTGGCTTTTTCTCTGAAGGCCAAATCATAGGTGTGGAGAGCAGGTTGGCGTGTCTGCCAGTACCCAGAATGCTGGGTCTGGCTTTTTCTCTGAAGGCTAAATCATAGGTGTGGAGAGCAGGTTGGCGTGTCTGCCAGAACCCAGAATGCTGGGTCTGGCTTTTTCTCTGTGTTATGTGGATTCCAAGTTGCTTTTTGTTCCCGAAGTAGTGTTGCCGAACGGTTATAGGACCAACCATTACCTTCTGTCTCAGAAATCAACGATCTGGGGGTCTGTTTGACCTCAAACTTGAAACCTTCTTTACACTGTACTCGGACTTCTGATGGTTTGGACTTCTGCATTCGCAATGCTAGATGCACTTAGGAACGTCGCGTGGCTGAGCAGGGTTTTGCAACCGATCAAAGCATGATTTTCTCGCAGCTTCAGGTATTTCATGCCGTCGACCCTCACTTTGGCACGGGGTCCAATCCATCCCAATTAAAAAAAAAAAAAGGCTTGGTGCCTATTCTTCCCATCCCCCCCCCCCCAGTGCAAACAATCCAATGTGTGATGTTTTAGTAGTAAGACGTAATGGAGGTACTACGCAATGCTGACTATGCAATCCAGCCCAAATAAAAAAAAAATTGGTGCCTATTTGTCCTATCTTTTTCATTGGGTGCCTATTTGTCCGGTGCCTATTTGTCCTGGTGCCTATGTGTCCAGGTGCCTATTTGTCCGAGTGCTTAAATGTCCGGTGCCTAAATTATGATTACCTAAAATTATGGGTAGCACACTTGTGGATGGGATAACATGCCTTTGGTAACTACTCGTATACAGTGCATATGTACCTCCCTTCTCCACTATGCTCAACATTCAATAGCTGTTGGCTATTGCACAAAGTTAACAGTTGTATGGTTTCTCACCAGTGTGTATGCAGTCATTGTCCAGTACAGTCATTGTACAGTTGTATGGCTTCTCATTGCTGTAGTACACTGAACCATATGGCTTTCCCTCATCTTTTACTTTAGTGGGTTTTCTCGAGGACACTAGATTTGTTTCACTGGGTTTTATCTTCACTATAAATACCTTCATCGCTTTTGGAAGTGCCACTTCTTGTAGTTTAATGGTTTCTCTCCAGGGTGTCCTTTGGAATTGGCAAATAATACTTCATATTTTTCAACAAGTAAACTTCAAAGGCTACTACAGTTACTGAAACACTTCAAACAAACTTCGAGCACTTGTTTCATGAAGGGGAATACAGTAGTAGCATTATTTGTGATTTTGGATTTTAAATGATGACAACTATAGAACATGGAAAATCGATATGCGAATGTTTCTTTTGGAAAGAAGATTATTTGGATTTGTAGATACCATTACTCCAGAAGTCAAGGCTACTGCAGAACGGCCGCCGAAAATACTGCTGTTTGTATGTAATTGGGATGGACCGCTTTTAGAGTATGCATCCCCGGTGTGGTCACCAACGTTGTTGGGCGACATCGACAAACTGGAATCAGTTCAGCGCAAATTTACTAAGAAATTACCTGGCATGCGGAATTAGTCCTACGTCACTAGGTTGTCTCGTGTCAGACTTTGGAACTGCGCTGGCTACGTGCCGACTTGATTCTTAGTTTTAAAATCGTCCATGGTCTTTTATCAATCGATCTACCCTTCTTCGATCCTTGCCTTTATTCTGCCACCCGCGGCCACTCACTGAAATTGGCCGTTCAGTCGGCTAGGCTAGATTGCCAAAGAAAATTTTTTCAGTGTGAGGGTGATAAGAACATGGAACGCTCTTCCTGATGAAGCTGTTTAGGCGGGCTCAGTTGACCGTTTTAAGCACCTTTTGGGCAAGATTTGTCTACGGGTTTTTTTAAAAAGGCCGGAGTTCTCCTCTTAATTTTTTTTTTAACATTGACAGGGACTAGTATAAGTGGCCCCAAGCCCTTCTAACTCCCAACCACTCCAGTGGTTGAATCCATTTATTAATTTATTTATTTATTTTTACAGGTCCTCTCCGTTTGGTTTTGTAGCCAATTCTTCCGCTACAAAAATTCTGACTTTAGGCCTAAACGTTTGTCGATGCTTTTTTTATTTGTTAGTGCCACACTTCTTGTAGTTTAATGGTTTCTCTCCAGGGTGTCCTTTGGAATTGGCAAGTAATACTTCATATTTTTCAACAAGTAAACTTCAAAGGCTACTACAGTTACTGAAACACTTCAAACAAACTTCGAGCACTTGTTTCATGAAGGGGAATACAGTAGTAGCATTATTTGTGATTTTGGATTTTAAATGATGACAACTATAGAACATGGAAAATCGATATGTTAGTCGTAGTCTGCTCGTCATTTTGTTTTGGGGGCGAACAGCGCGTTGCATTATGGGGTCGCAGGCCGTTTCGTTATTTCACGCAGCGTGGCACAGCACGCATCAGATTTCAGACGTAATAATTAAAGCGAACCGTTCCGCTCCGTCCAGTACCGAACCGCGCCAGCCACGTTTGTGTGAAATCAAATTGCTTGGTTCGGAGCGGCACTGCACGCTTTATTTATTACGTGTGAAATCGGTACTACTGTATGTCATCGTATAACTCGTTTATAGTGTGTTTCTAGTTGAAGCCCGTGCTTTGCAAGAGTGGTGTTTGATATACAATCTGCAACCTTTGGTCGACTTGCTGTCTCATGTGTTTGTTGTGGAAGGCGTGTATCCCATCTATTGTGAGTAAATGATGTTTTGCCCAGTCCTCAGTTAACCTTCTACATACAGCTTATAGAAACAGGTCAGTTTAAGCTTAGTACCCAGATGGTCTTTTTAAGCCAGAACTTATCTCTCCCCAGTAGGTATCTCATTGGGAATTAGAGCTTTGGTCAGCCAGAGCTCTCTACAGTACTGGCCGGATCTTGGGTGAAAAATAGCATTATGAGACTGGGTTGGCAATACGGCCGCCGAAAATACTGCTGTTTGTTATTGATTTTGTCAGCCGAGGGTGACACCCACCATACAAATTGCCAACGACTGTGATGCTTTTTTTTTTGCAAACGCAGAGAAACAGCTTAACCTTGGCAGAGTGATATTTAAAAAAAAACATTTTACTTAAAAATTTAAATTTATTTCGAAAACCGCCACTAGCTGCCAATAGATGTCGCTTCACTCTATAGAAAGATGCTACCTCGAAGAACAGACCTCGGCGATGAGCCAGAGGTGGCGGCCATTTTGTCTACCCCGTTACTATCGCTGTAGAGCGGACCAGTTAGTTTACTGGCCATGGCTCAGCTGAAGGAGCCTCCAGTTTAGCCCTGGAAGCCACCAGAGGGGTAGGATTTGTAAGGCTGCCATGTTGTTTGCCCTGTGACTTTAATTATGATTTGAAGCATTTTACTGATTTGTACTAATAACGAGAAGTTAAGTAGTGGCATAATGGTTGTACCTACAACATAGGAATATCAATATTGCGTATAATGAACAGGTTTATTACTAAACCACAGGAAACTTTATTGCACATGACAGTGGGTATTACAGAACTTGACATGTCATTTAGCAGAGCGCTATTCTGATAAGCGTAAATATGTTTATGGACATTTCCACTGTGGCAACTCCATAATTTTAAATCACCAGATTACCTAAAATTATGGGTAGCACACTTGTGGATGGGATAACATGCCTTTGGTAACTACTCATATACAGTGCATATGTACCTCCCTTCTCCACTATGCTCAACATTCAATAGCTGTTGGCTATTGCACAAAGTTAACAGTTGTATGGTTTCTCACCAGTGTGTATGCAGTCATTGTCCAGTACAGTCATTGTACAGTTGTATGGCTTCTCATTGCTGTAGTACACTGAACCATATGGCTTTCCCTCATCTTTTACTTTAGTGGGTTTTCTCGAGGACACTAGATTTGTTTCACTGGGTTTTATCTTCACTATAAATACCTTCATCGCTTTTGGAAGTGCCACACTTCTTGTAGTTTAATGGTTTCTCTCCAGGGTGTCCTTTGGAATTGGCAAGGAAAATCGATATGCGAATGTTTCTTTTGGAAAGAAGATTATTTGGATTTGTAGATACCATTACTCCAGAAGTCAAGGCTACTGCAGAAGACGACCAGAAACATATTGGTATTACCTGCCAGTTTATCTTCAGGGAATCGCGAACATTAGCAACAATCACCTTAGGTGTAGAGGCCAACCTGAAGATACTAATAAGGAATTGTACGACAGCAAAGGAAGTGTGGGAGTGCTTGTCTGCCATATACGAACCAAAGTCAAGAGCCCGCATTGAACACCTACGGAAGGAGTTCGTACTGATGTACATGGGTCAAGAAGAAACCATGGCCAAGTACTTATCAATAGTACAGAATGCAGTGACGGACTTGTGCGATTCATGGGAATACTGAAGACCTCGATACTAAAGTAATAATCAAGGAAGAGGTACCAGTAAGATACAACTGATGGGAAAGAGCCTGAATTGAAAAGAACCATCAAGGCCTAAAAGTTTCATGCGCTGTGCCTGTGACGGCAAGGGGCATTATACGAGAAATTGCCCAAACCCTAAGAACTTATTACCTAGGGAACCAACTAACAGCAGTCAACTAGAAAAAAAGCATCAAATGACGCAGCAACTTTATTTGTGGAAGCCCTCTTGCCATCATCCATGGAAACGGAATGGATTTTTGACAAGGCTGCAACATTTTTGACAAGGCTGCATCATTTTTGGAACCGCAAAGAATGGTTCTTGAGCTATACAACAGCACAGATTCAACCGGCAGCTCTAGCAAAAGGCACATCAAGAATTGCGGCATCAGAGAAATCAATTTACTCTTAACAATTGGAAATTAGGTATCCCGACTGATCCTACATGAGGTCATGCATGCCCCGAACATGAGGAGGAACTTGATCTCCGATCTCCTGAGTGTATCAGAATGGTGTGAAGATAGTCACCAATTATCCAGATTGATTATAAATTCAAATAGAAGGATTTTTTCCAAAGCACCTCTGAAAGGACAGTTCTTTATTATTAAAGGCAGACTGGTGGCAGAAGCCTCATGCGTAGAAGCCCCTGACAAGAATGAAGAGCTTAATGAAAAGACAGCTATGTAAGAGTAGCATGCAAGAAGACTGACCCAAATCCCTCCAGAGCCTATTGTAGCATGATCGGTTCAGACACGTACACTTCCAATCACTTAGGAAGATGATGAAAGACTATAAGGTCAGAGGAGTGAACCCATTACCGAATGAAACAACAATCTGCGAAGCTTGTAGACTAGGAAAATCTCCCAAACAAAACACCTATCTCCAAGCGAACTAATCGCTAAGGGTTCACTGGGCTTAGTCCATGCCAATGTATGGGGACCTTTGCCAGTCACTTCATAGGGTGACCCTAGGGGCATCCTATGAAAGTCCTACACCCACATAATAACCACGTATAGTAAAAGTGAACTGTGCGAGGCCATAGAACAGGCAGAAAAAGGATGGTGATGCAACCAGGGGATTTTGCTTTACGACTTTCTTCTGGTTTATTATTACGCAAAGTTACGGCAGGTGTGTACAATTTGGGGAATCCTCTAATGAAGTAGAAACGTCAATACAACATACTAGGAATACTTAACGAATTTTGAGGCTGAAACTTACTGTAGTTGCAACTATAATAGTTCATGGCTAAAACGTTCGTTAGAGGATGCAATTTCACTATCATGAACATATAAATCTTTTGTTACGCATGATTAACTACTATTAAAGTTCACCTTTCGGTCATTTAGCTATTGAAACTTACATTTTTGCCGGAAACATTTCGCCAAATACAAAACGGTGCTTGGTTCCCTGTAGAGACAGGGGAAACAACATAAGGCCCGTGTTACTACTACAGTAACCAAGAAGCGAACGAAGTAAGGGAAGAAGTAGTAGGGAGAACGCATAACAATTCGACTCGGCGTATATAACAATGCAATGCTCGGACTACAATTGCGGTGTACAATTAAATGTAACAAATATGTAACAGGGGAAATTAAATGTAACAAATATGCAACCTTCATACAACGAAATGAAAATAAGCGACTGTTCCCTCTATCGCAGTTTACAAACCACAAATAGGACAAAACTAGCTTTTTCGTCTATAGGGGCAGCAATAACAATTATGTAAACTCCCATAAAACGAGACAAAAACCAGGTATTTTGAAATAGAACTTAGCTGCCTGGAAATTAAAGCAACTAAATAATTAAGGACAGGTGGGACAACTAAACCTGTCCTTGCTAGAGACTGTTGAAGACGATGCTAATCTCATCAAGACTCCTGGGAGCATCCCAGCTAAAAAAAATTCTGTAGAATTTAGTTCTGTAGAACTTTAGAAATAATCTGCAGTTATTTGGCCACTTTCTGCAGATTTGAAACTGAAGTTTTTCTGCAGATTTGAACCTGCAGTTTTTCTGCAGAAGAGGAACTAGAGCAAAAAAAATATCACTTTCGCAACCTTAGTAGTCATTTCAGCTGCCACGTTAGTATCAAGGAAATTTAGAGACATTATTTGCTATTGTAAACATATTAACAACTAATATAGACATCATATCGTTATACTCTTAGGTTACTTACAGTAGTGAAAGTTGTAATTCAACTTTATATACCTAGTCAATCTCTAAGCGGAACCTGTATGGGCCCAGGTTCTGTATTTTGTGGATATCCAATAAAGTAATGCAACTGTTAACGTGCCTTTATACAATCAATTGGCATAATTAGTTCTGCATACTTACAACCCTTTTTTGTTCCACCCAAACACGTTCACAATTTAATAAATGAAACAACATAACACTTTTATGCAATATCCGCAGAAAATCTACAGATTTTACCTTAAGCTTGCTGAGCGTGAATAAACTGCAGAAATTCTGCAGATTTCATCTTCAGCTTTTCAGCCAATCAACAGGCTTAAAACTTCTTAAGAAAGTATAAAGAAAGTACAAATAAACAAGCAGGTAAAAGTTATCCCTTTAAGAACGGTAGTCAGGCTGAATTTGGTATACTTAGGACTAGCAATTAAAAATACCCCCAAAAAAAAGCTGACTGGCTTTTATAAATAAATCGTCTCACACCCTGGAAATGGAGGAAAGAAATTTGCTTCATTTTTTCAGAGGCTTTTATAGCCCCTTTTTAGTTTTAGTAGCAGTTGTGAAATAAAAATATTAAAAAAAAAAACGTTAAGTTGTGTTGTAGTTTTTTTTTTATTAAAATTTTAAAATTGTTACAAAAAACTTTAAAAAATGAAGTAAGTTTGGGCATGGCGTGTGCTGTCAACATTTCTACTTAAAATATTAATTTCTGACTTGCACCAAAAAAATCGCGATCAACAATATATTAATTACCATAAAACGTGATAATAATGATTTCCTACCTCCAAAGAGCAGTCATTTGTTATCATGTATCAGTTGTTGTTGTTGTTGTTAAACATCTTGAAGCACCACTCACGTTTCCGTAATTTTTATACGGTTTGGCCGCCTGGCTGATATCGAGGCTCTGGGACAAACGTGGCAAAAACTTAACAGAGAATTTCTTACGTAGTAGGGAAACTGTCCTATAAAATTTCGTTTGCTGTCAACCACAAGGTATTGTAATCCTAAAACATTGCTTCAGCAACAGTTAAAATACGTTTAGATAAGAAGCTTTTTTAATTTTGGGGGGAAAGTTGCACTACACAATCATTACTCTACTCCGTATTTAGCACTGTGATGTTAAGCCTATTTTTCCAGCCATCAAAATCGTAATAACTACTTAAAATTGAAACACTCTGAAAATTACTTCCTTTTGGCCCTTCAATATTGTCAGCATGACAGTGGGACGTTCGAATTTCTTCACCTTTATCCATAAAAATCCAATCCTCCGAATCCATAATAACTTAATCCTTGTATGGAAATCTCCACATTTACAAGTTTTCAAACTTTCCATTGTGGACGTATTTTCGGGTGCTCCTGTTCTGGAGGGAATGGGTGCTTAATTTCAGGCAAACCCGTCCATAAAGGGTAAATAAACGTGATAACTTGCATAATTTAACATATTTTATATTATGGAGTGTTATTTTCGTAAAATTCGACGTTTCTGCCAAGCTCTGAGAATGAACAATAACTGCAGAAATTCTACAGATATTTATCTTCTGCTTGCAGTTTACAACATTGGCAGAAAAACTACAGATTTTATTTTCACCTAGCTGAGACTGAACAACAGGCTGCAGAAATTCTGCAGAATTCTGCAGTTTTTCTGCAGACCCTTAAATTTTCTGCAGTTTTTCTGCAGAATATTTTTAGCTGGGATGGTGGACAGAGTTAATAATGACCATAGTTCACCTGAAAAACAAAACCAGACATTATGGGATCCAAGGTGAAGTCACAAACTTTCGCCTTATATTTAGGGAAGAAACCAAACGTCTCGTACGTACACAGAATAGAATTGCTGTGTTTCATCCATGACGAATGCAGTCCCAGAACAAAACTTCAACGACGAGCATGATTTGGAGTTTTAGTCGGATACGCACTCAAGACAAGAGGATATCGAGTATGGTGCCCTGATGATGGTATCAAAGTCATTGAGACCATGAGCATTCATTTTGACGAGAAATGCATGAATCAGTAAAATTCCCCAAAAGATGTGGAACTTGCTAACCCAATCTGGAGAGGTGAACCTGCACAGGAGGAACCAGAAAATTTCCCAGACTCGTATGAGCATGTTCAGTAAGATGTTGTCCTCGTCTTGGCAAAATCTTGCGTCATCTTGGCGAAATCTTGCATCATCTTGGCAAGATCTTGCCTCCGTTTTAGCACCACCGATAGGAATATCATGATATTGCAGGTTATATTGGCTTCGTTGCTTTTTTTGCGTTCACAAACAAGTTCCAATATTGATCCATTTTCTTTCCTTATTTGTTTTGTCACTTTATACCATTTTATTTTGGTTTTCTTTGCGCAATTACGCAACACGAAAAACAGCGAAAGAAAAAAAAACAAGGAACACAAAATGGAAATTAAAAAAAATTAAAACTAAAAAGGAAGTAAAACAACGTAAAATTTTTTTTCTAGGCAAGAACTTCATAATTTTCCTATTTACAGAAAACGGGAGAGGTAATAATTTATAGCACTGTTCTGGTATTGATCTGTTTCAACCGATACTAGGTAACCTTTTTATAGTTAATAACAAATTCGAAAAAAACGGTTAACCGTTGGATTGTATAATTTGTTGTTGATCTTATTGCAACTGTCGTGGTTTACATTTTTTCAGTTCATGCAATTTCAATATCTTATTGCCTTTGTAATTCATTATTTTAAAACGTCATTGCAATGAAGAATATATAGGGTGTCTCAGAAGTCATGGTCATAAATCGACAGGGAGGTAGAACTGATCACATCTATCAAAAAACCCTTATTATACATATCCCGTTTTCGAGATAACGGGGCCTGTTCCCCAGGGCGACACAGGCATAGTCAGCCAACTCTCGGGGGCAGCGCACCACATGCTTAAAAAATGAAACACGTGATGGTGAATACATGCTTAGGAACGAACCGTTCCTTACAAAGTTATTGCTCATCCATCCTGGACGAGGCGCCCACACATTTTGGGTGCCGGGTCCCCCCCCCCCCCCCCCGGCTAGGTAGTTGCTAGAAACAAGCGAGACGCCCCAAAAAACAGTAAGTTGGAATCGCCTAGACGGTTGCTTTTACCGCTTCCTCATCACCTTTCGTGCCTCATGCAGACTGAAAACGTTGTTGCACTCTGCCATGACGAAACTAGGAGTTCATAACAAATGTTCGAAGTGGCTCCTGTTTGCTAGAATGCATGAAGCCGCTCCTTCTACTGAGAGATGCACGAATCCTTGCACAGACCCCCTGGTTCTGCTTAACCTGCTGAAATGCATCATGAACACGTTGCTGCATTTCTGTTTCAGTGTCTACACCATGTAGCCCCAGATGCAGTAGTCCAATGGATTGAGGTCATGTGAACGGAGAGGCCACGAAATTGGGCTTCCTCGGCCAATCCATCTCTCCCCAAACTGTTCGTTTAGATGCTGCCTCACAGCAAGCAGGAAGTGGGGTGGTGCCCCGTCTTGCTGGAACACCACCCTCCGCCATGTCCCCAGTGGGATGTCCTCGAGCAGACCAGGTAGTTCATACTACAGGAAGGTAAGATATGCCACCCCTGTAAGCCTGTTGGGTAGAATGATCGGCCCGATGAGGTTATCTCCTACAATACAAGCCCACACATTGATTGAAAAACCCAGACATGGGTGTTGTGGAAATTCAGAATTCCATCTCGGGTGAAGGCGGCTTCATCAGTAAACAACACTCTGCTGAGGAAGAGAGGGTCTGCAACACATCGTTGTTGAAGCCACTGGTAGAATACGACCCTTGCCGGATAGTCGTTCTCAGCTAGGGCTTGCACCTGCTGCAAATGATATGGGCGCAGCAGTCCATCATGCAGCATCCTCCAGACAGCATTACGGTCTACGTTTTCTGCCAAAGCAATCCGCCTTGTACTGATTCCCAGATCGTCATCCACCCTCCGTAACACCCACTCTTCCAGTTCAGGGGTACGAACAGTTCTTGGCCTCCCTTCTCATGGTGCTACCTCAATAAATGTCCCGCACTCACACAGAAATTGAAGCCGAATAAATATACGACGGTCCGGATGCCTTCGGTTCGGATAGCTCACAGCATACGGCCTGGCTGCTTCTACAGAATTGCCGTCGGCCCGACCGTACACGTAAAGCATGTCAGTTAGCTCTTTGTTGGTTTGAAGTTAACTGCCATACTCTAGTAAAGAAATTAATCGGAAGTTTTATTGTTTTCCTCTAAACCAAAGAGGTTAAGTGGGATAAGACTTTTCTTTCCACAAGTAAAGAAATTAATCGGAAGTTTTATCCTTTTCCTCTAAACCAAAGAGATTAAGTGGGAGAAGACTTTTCTTTCCAAGTAAAGAAATTCATCGGATATTTTATCCTATTCCTCTAAACGAAAGAGATTAACTCATTGAATTGCACGTAAATAAGAGATAGCAGCACGTGTTCCGTGTATTGTTGCTTGACCAAAGTCAGCAAAAGCATGCGTTGTAGTTTTGGTTTCAGTTTCGCTTTGTTTTAATGGCGCTAGTGCACACAGATTATAAACCTAGCTACGAGTGCAATATTTTGCTGCCTGAGGGATAGCTTTTCTGCAGCAATCCGAAATGGATGCCTCCAGCTTCTACACACGCCGTGAGTCTCATTGCCGATTTCTTGAGTTCTTGGCCTCCAGAGATGTTTCAGATGATGGGAATGATAGCGAAATTGATGAAGATGTATCGAAGGTGCTGTTGTTGACGAATCATCAGATGATAATGCTTCAGAATTGGACGAAAACATGTCAGACGATGACGAGATCGGCCACTCAAATTGTCCGGCTACAACAACACGTGTTGAATGGAGCGATTATCAATCTACAGTGACGAACTATTCTACATTTTTAGGTGCTGAAGGTTTGTGCGTGGTAGTAGATGTTTCTGATCCCCTAGTGTGTTCAACCATTTCTTTCCTGAAACACTTTTTGCTGACATGTCGCCGAAACTAATCGGCACATTTTTCAAAGAGGTAAACACACTGTAGTAGATCCCGTTAGTTTGAAAGAACTGAAAGTCTACAGTAAGCTGCAGCACATTTTTCTACGGGTTTTCTACATTTTACTGTAAACCACCACGGATTGAAAATTATTGGAATGCCTATTGGGTTTTAAACGTGCTGCAGTTTAAACAAATATTTCCGAATTTTCAAACTTTCATGTGAATGACAACGACACAGCTTTACCAAGAGACAATCCTGATCATGATAAACTGCACAAAATTCGAGCTGTGATGAGAGTGCTAAGCACAGCTTTTCCTGAAGGGCCAAAATGTTGCTGTTGATGAAGCCATGGTTTTATTCAAAGGCTGGAGTTCACTGAAGCAATATATGTCAAAAAAGCCTATCAAACGTGGGTTCAAGATCTGGTGTGCTGCTTCCTCTTGTTGTGGGTATGTTACCAATTTTCAAGTGTATACTGGAAAAATGAGTGATGAAAGAACTGAAGTAGGGTTGGCTCATCGAGTTGTACGGATCTGGTTAGTGAAGACTTCAAAGGCAAAAACTATGTAGTGTACACAGACAATTTTTTCACTTCATTTCCACTTATTGATGAACTGCATTCAATTCAGATTCTGTACTGTGGAACAGTCAGAACAGACCGCAAAGGTTTTCCAGCTGAACTGAAAAACAAAACTGTAACCAAGGGTATGAAACGTGGTGACTCTGTGCTATGCACAAAAAGTGAAGTTACAGTAGCACTGTGGCAAGATAAGCATAAGTTACTGTTGCTACAAATGCTTATCCTTCCCATGACACATCTGTTGTAAAGCGACGAGAACGTGATGGCTCTATCAGGGAGTATCCAGCACCATCATCGGATGCTGGATACAACCAATATATGGGAGGTGTGGATCATAGTGATCAACTGAAAAATCAGTATGGCTTCAGCAGGAAAAGCAAGGGATGGTGGTTGATGTTACATTTCCACTTTGTTGATTTAGCTGTGACCAATGCTTATGTTTTGTATCGTGTGCAGTGTCGCGATCTTCAGGGTGTATCATCAACAACGCACAAGCCAATGGATCACGTAGCTTTCCACTGTCAACTTATTGATCAACTTTTCAATGGCTTTACTGCCAGGAAGCAATTAGGGCCTGTGAGTGTACCTGTCGTAAGTTTGAGTCCAAGTGGTCACAACCTGGTTGAAGTAACCGAATTCTGCATGGCAAAAGGCCGATGCCACTAGTGTTCCCTTGGTGCTTCAAAAACTGCAAAGTGTCGTGCAACCAAGTATGGATGTGCAAAGTGTGTGCGCCTACTCTGCCCAGTTCCATGCTGCAACAACTAACCTAATGTGACCACAGTGACCTAACGTTGCTTCAAAATGCAGAAAAGCCACAGAAAAATGCCTACTGTATGCCTACAGAAAACATCCCAAAAATGTAAACAAATCTAAAAGGCACAGGCCTAGCCTATCCGCACAAATTGCAATGTAATAAACACATGCCGCACCAATGAAAAAAAGCAAAGATTAGTCGTGTTCATTTGCCCAGCAACTTCTGTGTACGATTTTTTATGTAAATTGTGTACAACCTGTGTAAACTTACAGAATTTTACGTAAAAAAATTATAAAGACTTGTGCACAATTTACACAAAATTTGCTGTACAAAATTATAACAATACTTCTTTTTTCGTTGTTGCAGTTTGGAAGCTTCGGACTGCAACATGTGTATTGTGGAGTGGGTGTAGGCTTTGGTCTTTTAGATTTGTCAACATGTTTTGGATACTTTCTGTAAGTCTACAGTAAGCTGCAGCACATTTTCTATTGGTTTTCTGCATTTTACAGTAACATTAGGCTATTACATTAGGCAGTAACATTAGGCTAGTACTTTACTTTCTGAGGAAAGAACTAGGCGTAGTCTTCTTTCTTCGACAGATTTGTTTATATTTTAGGGATGTTGGGCTCAGTTGGTAAAGGTTCAGTTAGTAAAGGTAAACAGGCTCAGTTGGTAAAGGAAAAGTTTACTTATGCGATGAAAGTGCAAAAGGTAGGTCGATTCCACTATTCTGTCATTCGTACCCAATATCGTGGTCGTACCATGTGGTACACCAATGGGTAGGTTAGACGGCTTTGTGTCGTAATTATTTTGCATATACAGTTTTGCAGGATGAATTTTAGCATTTTATTCAGTAGGCCTAATTTTTTTTCTATGTGAAACACTGTTTATTCTTCATTTATTTTTCCATTCTTAGGGTTTAGGTACAAGTTAGATATATTATGAAGAATGTAGACTAGTGCCACAAAATGTGCACAATGACAGCATTATTTTTACCGTAGACCTACTGTACCAATTTTAAAATAAAACCTGGTCATTGTGATACAGAAATAGGCCTAACCTATATAATTTTTGTTTTCAGTTGTACGGGGGGGGGGGGGGTTAAATTTGAAGTACTAAATAATACAAAACACTAATGGGCCCTAGTAAATATAATTACTAAATAGAATTGTGGTGAGACATTCTGAGGTACGGTCTCGATTGGTACATGCAGAAGGGGGCATGTAACACTAAAACATACATGCAAAATCTACCAAAATGTCTGGTATTCAAACTTTAATATGTGTTCAGAATGAAATTTAACTGATGAAAAATGAGTTTTCAAAATGTTGTTTGACTTTTTTCGGTAGCCTATACCAGGATAAGGTACATTTTGCATGTTTGCCTAAACCTTCAGTAAATAATTTATTTCACTGATAACTTTCTAATATGATTATTTTTGTGCGCCATAAACAGAATAATAAACTATAACATAAACAGAATAGAAATACTAAACATAAATACTAAATGGAATTGAGGCGAGACATTCTGAGGTAGGGTCTTGATTAGTATATTCAGTAGGGAGCATGGACCACTAAACCATACACGCAAAATCTACCGAAGTATCTGGTATCCAAAATACAATATTATGGGTTTAGAAAGTAAAATTATCTGATAAAAAATGAGTTTTAAAAATGTTGATTGTGTGACTTTGTTGGGTAGCCTAAATACCAGGATACAAGTAGATTTTGCATGTATACCAAAACCTTCAGTAAATAATTTATTTTCCTTCCTAACCTAAGATGGTGACAATCTTCTGTAGGCCTATGCGTATTCCACACCACAAAAGTGCCAGTGGTGGGGTAAACAAATATTGAAAATAACACTAGGCCAAAATTAAAAAAATTGAGAAACATGGGTTTTTAGGCCAAAGACACTTTTTAGAATAAATGTTACAAAGGACTAGATGAAATCTGAGCAGCATTTTCTTTATTTTCATTAGCATTACCTTAAGAATTGAGTTGGGAGGGACGAGGGAAAGAATATAAAGTAAATGATTCTTAGATTTTGTCGAGTCCTAGTTGCTATTCTTCGGTAAACCAATGTTGTAAAATGCTAGGTGTAGGCCTGTTCAATAAATCTAAATTAATTCAGCTTAGTCTGTTGGGGAATTGATTTTAGTAACCTGCTATTGTTGCCTGACTGTATTGTTGGGATTGTACTCCTTTTGGTAGGGCCTTAGGGCTTCGTCGGGCAGATGACCGGGTGCGGTTAACGCTCGCTAAAATCCTTTGACCTTTTGGTAGATGTTGGCAATGGGGCGAAACGTCGGTAAGCTTGTCTGCTAAGCCGAGGCCTCTCATAATGATGTTGAATAAACATATTGGACTAGAAGCTGGGGTCCGGCAAACTGACATAGCGCATTCATCGATATTGCCATTCTTCCATTAGGCTCAACCATCACTGGGTTGCCAGTTTGAATACGAGTGCATAAAGGTGTCTTACTGTACTACAACATTTCCAGTTTACGAGTTTTGCTGTTTGGCTTGTTTCCTCTGCCCTTTACATAAGTTACAGAGATTTATGTGAATTTGCTTAGTCCATAGATTGGGTAACAAAGTAGATGTAAATGTCAACAAAATTTCAGCTTGTCCAAAACCTTTGTGCATCAAAGGTAGGTGGTCACACTGTGCACAGCAGTAAAGCCAGAGCATTGAAGAGGATCGCTGGTGATGGTCAGGCACATTCTATGTTTCTAGACTGTTAGGCTTCAACACAATCTTTTACAATATTTCTGCCTTTTGCAGTTAGGCTAGAGCTCACTAACGAAAGTTGATTTAAAATTTACAGGCTTACACCATTTGTACATTGTTTTATTTTGCATCGGTGTGGTGTGCCAACATAGCCCTGAAACCTGTTTGTAGTGTTGTCGTTTCTGCAGTATCGACCTAGGTCTTTTTCAGCATTAATGTTTACCGTTTTTACAGGATGTTTGGTATTGGCTGACAACTGTAGTTTTTTACCTATCCTACTGTACATACAACAAATTTTTTTTTACAGATTTTGTGCACTTTTGTGAAACTGCATCGGCATACCAACACGGCTGTTTACGCTGCTATGTGTAAAGCCTACAGTATGTTTGTTGATATTTATTGTACTGCATAGTTGTCTGGCAGCCGTGTATGCCATTTCTTGACCAACAGAATATTTTGGTTTTGTATTGAGTTTTTGTGGTATAGCAGGCTTTTTAGGTCTACTAAGCCAATAATAAATTAGTTTGTTTTATGGTGCTATTTTATATAATTTGGTGACATTAGAACAGATATCTGAATGCACTTTGTCTTCAATAGAGCAAATTGTTGGACCTAGTCTTCGTTCAAATTTTTAGGAAATGTTCATCAAATTGCAATTAGGTTAGAAAATATTTTGATTTGAATAGCTGGGGTAAAAGACTAAAAGTAGAACCAAGACTTGCCTCTATGCTATAAGGACAAGTCTACGTTGTACTGCAACCTGCAGCCAGCAATGTATCAGTAGTACATGGAGAAATATCCGTGGTCTTTCTTTTCTGTTTTTTTTTTATCACGGAAAAAGCAGTGAATGTCACCAGGCAAGGTAGGAAATTCGCGTCAACGCAACTGACAGAACTAAGACAATTCGAGCAAGGCAACTGACAGAAACTAGCCTAGGCTGCAATAACAACACGGAAAATTCCGACAAAACAATTTTTACCGAGAAAAACCACAAAGCAATATGCAATTCGTCGACAAATAATTGTTTAGTGGTTTTTTCGTATTGTTATTATCGATTAGGTACGGTTTGATCAGCTGCTTTGGCTGGAATTTCAGCAGACAGAATGGCTGCCTAGGAAAATAGTTTCTCTTTTTTTCCATTTTGTAGTTGTTGTTACAGGTTAGCTTAGATTCTGTCAGTTGCCTTGGCTGGAAAAATTTTTTTTTCCTGTTATTATAGTTTAGTTAGCTTCTGTCAGTTGATTTTTACCAGGCAGGCCAAGGAGTTTCACCAGAAAACTACTTTTTTTTACCTTTTCGTCGTTTTGTCCCAGAAAAAAAATTGTTTACCTTTTTCGTGTTATAGTTGTTGTTATAGATTAGTTAGATACTGTCAGGTGCCTTGACTCGAATTTTACCACGCAGCAGAGCAAGCTATTATAGGATGGAAAAGACCTTTTGTGTTTTTTTTTTATAATTGTTGTTCCTATTTTTTTTGGCGGGGGGGGGGGGGAGGCCGGCGGTTTCATGATGTTTTTTTTCACTAAGATTGTGTCAGTTGCTGTTAGCCTCTTGCTGTTCAGTAGCAGGGGCGCTTCCCTGCATGACCCTGCAGCTGCTTACTGCTCCTCTTGCTGGCGATTCCCTGCATGGCTACTAGAGGAGCAAAATAATGCTGCACGTCAAAGGCTAAATAGGAGAAGACTTTTCTTTCCACAAGTAAAGAAATAATCGGAAGTTTTAATCCTTTTCCTCTAAACCCAAGAGATTAGGTGGGAAAAGACTTTTCTTTCCACAAGTAAAGAAATTAATCGGAAATTGCTGCTATCATAGATTAGTTAGCTTCTGTCAGTTGGCTCGGCTTGAATTTTACCAGGCAGGGCAAAGAGTTTCACGAGAAAACTACTTTTTTTTGCCGCTTTGTCGTTGTGTGGGCGCCTTGTCTAGGACGGATGAGCAATAACTTTGTAAGGAACGGTTCGTTCCTAAGCGTGTCTTCAAGGTGTGTGAAGTTGGCCCCCAGAGGTGTACTATTGATTTTAATAATTGTGCTGATAAGTACTATGAATGTGCTCAATGTGCTAGCAAACGGAATTGATTAGACCCTTACCGTTTTACGATAAACCTTTACTGAATTCATTAGGGGCCAACTTCACACCAGCCACTTGAATGAATGTGGCATCAAAATGAACTATTGTGCTGCACACTTCTGTCAATGTGCTCAATGTGCCAGCCAATATTGGCGAATGGACCTTGACGCATTGCAAGCAATGGCCCTCCAAAGTATGGGGCAGCAAACTTCATATTGTGTAACTTACCCTGGGGCAATGTGCTACCCACCAAACGAATGTGCTAAGCATATCTTCCAATGTGCCATCCAATCCACCCAACCAATTTGATTGGACCCCTTCCGTTGCACCTCCCACCCCCTACTCCTTTTACAATGGAGGCTAAC
>JAHWFP010082894.1:0-23736 GCA_023313725.1 Lithobius niger
GTAGAGAGGCCTTGACTAGTCGAGGCTGGATTCCAAATTTGGTTTTAAAATGTTGACTTTTGACGGCGTTATAAGCTCTCAAAGTTGAGAGTTTAACACAGAGACCCTAGGCTGACCCTTACTAACACTGGCTATCGCCAGTGTTAATTTATACACCTTGCTTGTGTGTGTGTGTGTGGGGGGGGGGGGGGTTGTGCTCTGTGTACCCCTGTGCAACGGTTAGGTATGTACGGTGACCTTCCAGTTAGTGTCCATTTTTAATGAACACAGCTGGATTTCCACAACGTTCCATCAGTCACTTCACGAGTCTGACCTTTTGAACTATGGTTATAAACACAATTCTCATTCGTCATGGTCGTATGAAACTATTTTTCGGTAGTACATCTCACTATCCGTTTAAATTTACTGATTCATGGTTGGCTATGTCTTATTGTATTAATTCTTCTTGATGTTTTCCCTTCTTTGATAGTAATTCGTCACCTCCATGAATCAAGCCTGTGGCGTAATGTACAGGTAGGCTATAGGTAACATTGCTTACGGGCCCCTTCAACTCGGGGGCCGCCAGGCATCGAAATGTGGAAATGGACAACATTACTGAGATTTTTGCATTGAGAAAAGCATGCCGAAAGTATCGCTTTAAGAGCCCTCACGTAGTGAACGGTATGTAAATTTCATGTTCTAAGTGCAATATGTTACAAACAAGTCCAAGTTCCCATTTAACAAGTGGGGAAACAAAAGCTTATAATAATTCCACAGTTAAGTAGGCTAAAAAATACCACACAGACATGTTATTTTACATGTAATGTGGGCTATACTTGTTTGTAATTAGAAGTAATTTTTTGGAGCTGAAAAGTTGTTGGTTGTTCGGGTAACGTAACCTAACAATGTATACAGTATGTGTATCATTTGATCCAAGATAGTCGAAAGGTCAAAGACTGAGGGGTGGGGGGAATAAATGAGGGAGGGCCCGACCATAAATTTTGCCTATGGGCCCAGAGACACTTTGTTACGCCACTGAATCAAGCTCCTGACTGCTTCTACAAAACTATGAAAGAAAAAAAAAAAGACTACACGTGTATACTGTATATTATAATGCTATTCACAGTTAATTTCTATGGTCAAAGCCCCTTCCCATCATTGCTATTAATTGTTAGGGTGTGATATTTTATACAGAATAAACACCAAAACCACACATAAAATAAAAATATTATACAGGGTTAAACACTGTACGGGATTTTGGATTAATGTCCAGGCACGGACTGGAAACTTAATTTCTACCGAGAAACCGCTCAGAGGTAGGCCAATTATCCTGGGGACTTACTACGCTACCTCCCCATCCCACATGAAAAGTAGAGGGAAGTGTTAGCAGATAAAATTGTGATGCATTCCAGAGGCCGAGAAAAAATAATTGTTGCACACTGCCAACAAAGAAATTTTCTTCAGTTTGAAGTTATTTTTCGAACCTTTTACATAACTTTCCTTAAAGATGTTTCTTCATGAGTTGATATCCAGACTATGCAAATGCATTTATGATACGATCAATTTCACCAAGCTTTCCCTTTCACAAGTCATTAATAGTAAGGATTGTAACATTTACGTTATTAAAAAAATGTTTAAACTCTTTCTGTCGGGGGGGGGGGGGAAGGGGTCTGCCTAGAAATTCTCGATTACCCGGTGGGGCAGTCCATGCCTGTGAATGTTTTTTTGTGGGAAGGTCTAGTAATTTTAATTAGTGGAGCTGTCTGAGAACCCACCCAAAACCAAAACTGGTATAAGAGAAGCCGTCAAGTTTCCAAAAAGGGTCGGCTTTTGAAAGTAGTGATATCATTTAACCAGGAAAAGGCCACCAAGGTTAATCCTATTAGCCAAGTTAATCGCACCTAGTAATAGTTCGAAAGATATATGAAAACTATAAGATTGCTACTAGCGGTAGCAATCCAAGTTTTCATTTAACGCCCAAAGTATTATTCGGTGCGATTAACTTGACTAATAGGGTTAACCTTGGCGGCCTTTCCCTGGTTGAATGATATCACTACTTTCAAAAGCCGACCCTTTTTGGAAACTTGGCGGCTTCTCTTACACCAGTTCACTATCACTATCACTACTTTCATAGGCCTGTGAATACAAAGAATCCCTCGGTCTAATTGTCACCTCTACCTTTTTTATCTAAAGGTATTTTATGTCTATAAATTTTCTCATTCATAATTTTCACATTTGCCATTGCCCAGTTACACGGTACATTAGCCAAATTAACATGGTTTGGTTTATTGTATGCCCACGTGTTTCACATGCTTAAGTTTGTTCAATCCCATTTTTGTTCAATCCCATTTTTGTTCAGTCCCATTTTTGTTCAATCCCATTTTTGTTCAATCCCATTTTTTTTTAGTTACCATGGTGTATTCAAGTACCTCAGCAATCGCATACTATAAAACTCATTGATCACAAAATATTTTACTTTTCAAATATCACATAATGTAAAACTCACTAAACGGTATCCAACCAGCAAACAGTTCAATAATTGCAAGAATAGTTATTTTGTTAAAGCGCCAATGAATTGTTGCGGTACTGAAACGGTGCACGTGTAACACTTTAGCATGTTATAATAGACTGTTGGATGACAATACAAACAATGGTTACAACAACAATTTTGCATTTACGCGCCACTTCGGGGCTACGTGCTTCTAGCTGCAACCCCCATTTTACAAAAAGGCACTCCCCGTACTACTCTTTACCTGTGTGCCAAAATTTAGATGTGCAAACTTTTCCTAACGAGCCATAGACGTGTTTTTTTACCCTACGAGAATTCACATGGGAGACTTGACCTTAGCTAGTTCTAGCTAGCCAGTAACACAAATCAACATTATTGAGGGGACGTTTTCTCCACAAAGGGCACCTTCCCAAACTTTAATGTTGTGGTATTCTTCGTTAATGGACCCAAGACACCAGACTCCAACGACTTCCAAAGATTTCTACCGCATAGGGAATTTATACCAGTATGCTGAAATCATGTATAAGCTCGTTACAGTTAAAAGATACAGTCTGCTAGTGAGCCGCCATCTAACAACAATTGCACTCTAACAATTACGCTCCAACAACAATAAATCATCTACTTGGCGGCGACACACTAGTGTGTGTCTAGATTTGAATGGCAAAATGTGTAATGGTTAACGAATGTTGAATAGTTCAGCGATTGATGCTTTTAAATAGGCGTCTTTGTCAAGAAACCCACTCCATACATCACACCTTACTATCAATACCAGTGCTGCCATGTGTCATGTGACATCATAATTACGTTTGATCCTATTCTATCGTTTTTATTAACAGTTCGTCTACAGTTGTAATGGTGCTGCCATCTGTCGTTACGGATTTGAATTAGTTTAACGTTAACGTATTAACCTAGGTGTTTTTTAACCGTGAACTCTTTTACCGTCGGCCATCTTTCTGGTGTGAGGTTATTGGTAACGTTTATGATATTGGATGTTGGCTCGGTTTTAGTTAGAATCGTAAGTATTTTTGGGGGTGAGCTGTTTTACTGCCAGTCATCTTTCCGGATGTGTCACGTGACGTGCAACGTCATTCCAATCAACAACGCCGTCTATTGATATCAACATCAACTGATTTTAATGTTACCGGATATTGGTGTTTTACTATCAGCCATCTTTCCGGATGTGACGTCACGCACCGAAAGTTATGTCATAGTAATTTTTGACTTTAATGATACAGTTAAGGAAAATGTAAGCACTGGTACTAAGAATGTTGAACAGAGAAGTCAAAAATACACAATATCAACACTACCCGACGTTTCGAGCCGACTCCAGCTCGTTATCAGGGGACTAAAGTCTAAAACATACACTTAACATTGCATAAAGGTTCTAATAGGCAGCAGAATGGAGGCAAAACTGCTTAAGTCAACGCCACAATTCGAACAATGTAAAAAGCACAATTTAAAAAGCTTTTTAAATTTTAAAAGTAGGAAGAGGAGAGTGATCCCTTTGTGCTAAAAGCACAAGAAAAACGATCCGATTTGACCAGTGTACGAATTGGTTTGGGCAGTGATTACAGTAAATGTTTTCTATTATTTTATTACATATCGTGATACTATACTATCATGATACTATACTATCATGATACTATACTATCGTGATACTATACTATCGTTTTACTATACATCGTGAAAGTAATTATCAATTAGTTGTTAGTAATTAGTAATTTTTTGTAATTTTTTGAAAATGGCCCTTAGCCAGCCATTAGCTAGCTATAAATTTACAACTTTTTTTACGATCATATTCGCAGTGACGCCAATTCAAAGACGTTCCCTCACGGACTAATTTTTGTCACGTGAGCAGTGGGAGCTCGATTTCAATCGAATTCCAGCTTTTGAACCGTAATAATCGTTTTACCCAGAGCCATGGAATGAGCCAAACTTGTTCAAATAAAAGTCGTTGCAATGTACTGTACTACTACGATGTTCCTTAGAGTGGAAACAATTTCAATTTGTGTAGACCTTTTCGATGATTTCTCAAGAACGGGTTGTGCTATCAACACGCAGTAAAGAGCGTTGAATAGCTCTTAAAAAGGCGGTTAGAATGGTGCACTGATTGTCAGAATCCGTTAAATTTTGAAAAAGTTATTGCAAAAAGAGTGAAAAGAATTACAATTTGTGTGGACTTTTTTGGTGTTTGTTCAAGAACGGATTGTGCTATCAATAGCAGTAAAGAGCATTATATGTATAGCTCTCAAAAAGACGCTTCGATTGGTGAAATTGATTGTCAAAATCCGTTAAAATATTACAAAGTTATGTTCCTCTAGCTAAATAACCAAAAACCCTCCTCGCAGAGTGAAAACAATTTCAGTTCATGTAGACCTTTCGATGATTTCTCAAAAACGGGTTGTGCTATCAACACGCGGTAAAGAGCGTTGTATAGCTCAAAGGCGCTTCAAACCGTGTACCGATTGTCAAAATCCGTTAAATTTTAAAAAAGTAATTGCAAAAAGAGTGAAAAAAATTCCAATTTGTGTAGACACTTTAGGTGATTTTTTCAAGAATGGGTTGTGCTATCAACACACAGTAAAGATCGTTGTATAGCTCTCAAAAAGACGCTTCAATTGGTGTAATTGATTTAATTGTCAAAATCCGTTAAAATGTGACAAAATTATGTTGCTCTAGCTAAATTACCAAAAACCGTCTCAACTGAACAATGATCAAGGTGGTGCTACAGTTTTTACATCTTGGATTGATTTGTTTTGGTTTAACGAGACGAATACCAACAAATGCTCACAGGGGCTTGACACAAAATACGAGCTTGACACACTCGCACAAAAAATAAACCAGGAGTGTCACTATTATTGTTGTTAGTGACGCTGGCAGAGTTTTCTTCTTTTTTTTCTGGTCGGTCGTATTTTGGGTCAAGCACTTGTGCAAATACTAGCCCCAAAATAAACATACCTTCTTATCCGTAGCTTTGAAATAAATAGTTAAAAATGGATACAGCTGAAAAATAAAATAAAACAATACATTAAAAACATTGCGTCATTAGCATCCAGAGCACAGGGCGCAAGAAGAAAACTTGCATTCTTAGTAGCTAACATGAGTAAGGACGCGTTTATGCAACAACTGGCATATTTGTATTCTCTCCACTGGGATTTATTCGTGATGGCAAAGGTGTCGCTGCCACGGGAACTGAATTAGCTAAATCCAACATCCTTTGAGGAAATGTTTGCAGTCGTATACTCCGTGACATGATAAAGAATTCCTCCTAACGAAACAATGTTCCCAGTCACTTCTGTACTCACATTATTGACTTATCGTTGCGAGCCGGCAGAACTAAAACTGCCGCCATGTTGAAATTACAGAGTTCTCTAGTTCTAGCTGCGAGAATACAAAAGCGAGTCGTTACATAAACGTGCCCTAAAGTAAACAATAGACCAACTGCACAAATGGCTAAGGCGTGGTAAACCTCTTTTATGAACTGTATTTCAGTTAGGTTATCTGACTGGAATTCGAACCAACGAACTACGAATCACAAATGAAACTCCCCTGCCATCTGTACATTTGGACAAGGCCATAATATAGACTTGTCAACGCCGATATAAAGGTTATGTCGCTCCATAAGGTAAAGGAAATACTAACGCCATTAATGGAGGCTTGGAGAGATGGCTTGGATGAGACGAGGCCAAAACGTAGTCAAAAGTTTATAAGTTCTGTGACAACATGCATTTCCATATGGGGCAAGGCAGCCTGGTAGCACGACTCTCTCAAAGGCCAGAGATCAGAGTTGGAACGGGTCACTGTTTTTGACCCGGTGACCCGAAATATCCCAGGCCCGTGACCTGATGGCCCGGTTTGACTCAGTGACCCAGTATGACCCAAAATTGACCCAATGAGTTGACAGTGAGTAATTAACCACTAACAGATGTTTTATGGGAAAAATCCGTCACTACCATACTTACAGTATTAGTGGAAATATGCAGGAGTGTATACTCAGTTTATAACATATAACCCAGGAGTGTATTGGTTATGATTTTCATGACAAATGCAAGTAGAAAGGGAATTTTTATGCTTTGAATTGTAATGAAATTTTTTTAAAAGTTCCCTATAATTCCACCACCAGCATTGATGGACATATCTCCAAAGTCACTACACTAGATTACTCAGCTTAAATAAAGGAACCTTTCATTCTGTTGGATTTCTTGTATGGCACCGACGCCACCGACACCAAAACAAAATTGTACTGACTGCTGAAGCTGCAGCCAAAAAATATTTCACTGTGAACATCTCATTACAACCAATGCTCACTCACGCTCATCGCAGAGCTGGGCAGCTCTTAAATGACGTCACCAGAAAAGGATGCATCCGTGTTTACGTGAGCGTGGTTGAGCAGTGGCTGACACTGGTATGGTGAATCAGCGAGTCAATCCGGTTCAGTGGGTTATCGGGTCACACCGGGTCACCACTGTGTCTAGGTCTTTGACCCGGTGATAAGGTAAGATTTATTCTCAAATGGACAAAAGGAACCCAAATGGGCGTAACAAGATGCCACTAACAATTGGCCAAATACGGTTAGAAAATATACATAAAAATAACACTGAAAGTAACTGCAAACAACATTTCAATCGCAGAACTAGAGTTCAAAAAAAGAGAAAAAACAAATTTCTTACCATCTGCAAAATACTAACCTTCAGTATGTGCTTAAATCGTTTCGATTTGCTTTATTTATGCCCTCTCTTTTTTTCTGAATAAAACCTAGAAATATCTGCCCAAACAAGCCAACAAAAGGCACATATGACCTGAATAAAATACCACAACAACAACAATCCCAAGACCACAAGTGACGGGGCAACAACAACATCCGAGGCAATGTATTCCAAGGGTTTAAACCCCATTTGAAAACAAAAAAAACTTACGTGACAGTTCAAATTTAAGCACTCCACAACCAATTTTAATGGGTGGCCACGAGTACGATCAGACGATCTGAGCTCAAAGAAACAGTCCCCATACCGAAGCAGGTCCCCTTGTAACAGGATACAGGACGTAAGTAAAATTTAGATGAGCCCTCAGCCTGTGTAATTCAAGGGAATCCAGGTCAAGCAGGTTAAGTCTCTCACGATAGGAAACATTTCGAACACACACCATGCAGTGTCCTAGTAAAACTGCGCTGAACGTATTAAATTAGCTTGATATCCTTCACAAGATATGGCGACCAAACAGGGCTAGCGTACTCCAACAAAGGACGCACGTAAATCTTAATGGTTCAAACGAAAGTCTTCATCTCACCAGACTTAAAAAATTTCCTTATCATTGCTGCGCATCTGCACGTCTGAACATGGTAAAAGTGATCGGAAAACTTAAGATCAGGAACAAGCCACACTCTGCGGTCTTTTACGGATTTAATAGGTTTTAACACTGAACTACACAGGGAGAAGTTTAAATGGAGATTAGGGTAACAAACATGCATAATAAATTACTTCTGAAAGGTGCCAATTTTCCGGCCCAAGTTTCGTACAATGAGTGTGAAAACTAATTCAAGGACTTTCAAAGACCAAAACGGAAAAATTTCAAGCACTTTTCAAAGACCTACTACAATATATTGTTATGATTTTATACACTGAATTTAAGCGAAAAAAAATTGATTAGTTTTGTGTTCCACAGGTAAAAAAAAAGTAGGGTATATCATTCATATACTTGCATTTTATTTCCCATCTATGAGGCTTTTCAGAGCAGATTAGCCATAGCGGCAATAGTTAAAGTCGTGCAACAAAACACACATTTTGCGCGATAAATGTCAGACAAATAAGTCACAAAAGAATTCCGGAAAACAGTTTCCAGGTATGCCATTAATTTTAAACTGTTAGTTTATCGTTGTAAACTCTACCATCCAGCTTAATTCGTACGCTTGATAGACGTAACACACCTGTTTCCAAGAGAATCTTCCAGTAACTGAACTAAACATGGGGAATTTCAAGCACTTTCAAGTCCCTTTCTGAAATTACGACAATTCAAGGACTTTTTAAGGCCTCGAAAACCAAATTCAAATTCAAGTACTTTCAAGGGGTTTCAAGGATCTGTACGAACCCTGCCGTCCAGGACTGAAGGTTATCAATCTTTCATTAAAAATTAAGAAATGTGTTATTATCGACCACATGGGAGTAAAGTTTGTGGTCATCAGCAAATTTCTTTTAAGATAGAATCACATTGGACTGATCATTCAGATACAAGATTAAAAGTATGGGCCCAAAACAGAAGCTTGAGGGACCCCACTTCCAACAAGGGACCCCACTGCCAACTGATCTGATAACCCACCACAAAAGACTGACCCAAGCAACCCAAATGACCCGGTGACCCGTGACCTGTACCAACTCACCCAGAGATCCCGGGTTCGAGCCTGAAATCATCCGCCAGACATTTTCGTGATGAAAAGGGCCCTGTAATGCCTTGAGCTCATGTCGATTGTGGCACATAAAAGATCAATCTGTCATGATTGATCACCTAGGGTGTATAAGGATATTCGTTGTCTCCGGCACTGCCAAATGGAGATACTTGTGGAGTTGTTTAGTAGGAAACTATAATAAGCTCATCCTCTGGAAATGAACTTGTGAAATGATGTCCAAACTTCATTAAAGTAAGTTTCTTTAATCACAATTTTGTGTATACTGGCTAACAAACGCTGATATTCGTTCGCTTCGCTCACTCAGCCAACTCATCTACCTTGCCACTAGTAGTAGATAGGAGTATGGGGGTAGGCTGGACGTGACGTTACACGTTACCAACCGGAAGTGGCGTCACGATCCAAGATGGCGGTGCCGAAGCTGGCCAAGCCACAAAATGGCGTAGGTTTCAGTTTTGACTCATGTGAAACGTATCTACGCACAAATAAACGTTTGTAGACACGCTGAAATACTACGTCAAAGATCAGAGGAGAGCCAAAGATATTCGAGACGCGTATAAGTGCGTCAGAATGATTAATAATGCTATTTCACTCGCAAAAACTCTTTTTCGTTCAGTTGTATCTAAAAAAAAATATACTAGCCTTTACGTCTTAGGCACACCATACCGCACCTTCTTACCTTCCTAGATAGTGGAACGGTCCGACTGCAGTCGTGCACAGGACGTCTAAGAATGACCGAGATCTAAACTGACGCCCGTTTCAGTTTCGTCTCAGTTTAGAACGATAAACACTATATAAATGAACAACGAAGCAGGGAGGTTCCTAAGCCCAGAGAGTCAAGATAAGTATCAGCGTGAAACCATCTACGTACCCAGAAATCATCGCTGTTATGTTACTGTGGTTTGATACAGTATACCCACTGTACAACGGGCTACAATGGCACTACAATTATATCAACCTAGAAATATCGAAGTGCTATGAAGAGAGCTACGTTGCAGACGGAATGAGGCTCTTAGCACAGGGCATGGCCATGGAAATCAGCACTACAACCATATTTACAAAAATCATGTTCGCCAAGGAAGACCGGTCATGGGCTTATCTCTTTAAGCAAATACAAGACAGATAATCTGTGAAAGCAATTATTGCTGGTAGTGGTAACGTAACACCGTGCTAAAAGACGATTAATGTTATATCAAGTGTCTGTTGTTTTCATTTCCGCATCCAGGCCTCATTCCAGTAAGAAGACTGAAAAATGAATATAACTTCCAAAGTAGCAGACACTCACCGATTCATACGTACACGGTTAATCCAGTTCGAGTGATCCATTCCGAGTGTACCCTCTACCATTTATTCAAATAATCTGGTACGTGGTTTTTTGACTCATAGAAGATAGTAGACAACAATATTCATCTACCATAACCCTAGGTTACAGTAGGTGGGACGTATCGTTTACTACTGCCTAAGGTGTGTGTTCATCGTTCATTAATGTTGTTTTTGGGATTCATCCTTTTTGGGTTGGGTTGTTGTCACCTCTCATCTTGTCATAGTCGTTCGAGACTAAAGGCAATCACCAAATGGAGGTATTAGTATAACTAAACAGGATCAATCCAAAACGTGCACGGAACCACCATGGTGATGAACGCCGCAGTCTTCGTTCCGTACATGGCATGTGGTAATGGCAGAGCCAGTAACAAGGTAACAAGCAAAGCCAGTAACAAAGTTGTTACCATCAACATTATTTACGCCGCCGTACTCTCCAATACATCCGTAGTCACAAATGCACACCCCACTCATCGCGGTTACACGAACTGAAGCTTGCGCCACAACAAACGATCCACAGACTGCTAAAAAGATAGTGAATTCACAGTGCAAAACTCGGCCACCACTGAACGCAACTGCCAAACTCCATTAACCACGCTCAGTACACAAAATGCCGATCATTACGACAAGTGAATAAGTACTGGGTGGATCAGAAAAGCTGGGAACGCGCAAACATGATTAAAGAATTAAGCAGAAGCAAAGGTCAGAAAAGACTGTCACGGCTGGTTAAAGTGACATAAACAGTCCTAATAGCCAACAAGACTGTCAGAATACGCATGTAGTGTCATCAACTTCTTGGCAACGCAAAACGACACAGATGAACTACTAGTGAAAAAATAGGACTGTTGATGTGTACCTGATGTAAATGTCTACCTGAGATTGATTACTGGATGTGTGCTCTCGGTTCTCCACGTTGAAGCTGCTTGCCTAGATTGCTAAGGGCCAGCTTCTTAGGCTGTTTGTAAGAAAATTGTGTCGTGGAAATAGTGACCTGTTTGGGCGAATCCTCTGCAGTTTTTCTACCACTAGTGGCTTCCTGCTGGACGGGCCAAAAACTGGTGGTGCTGGAATGAAGTTTTGCCTATAGGCGAGTAAATACGGGCTAAAAAAAAAGGTTAACCCACCACAAATTGGAATAAAATGTTTTATGGTTGTTCCTGACTGGAAAAAGCGTGCTGAATTCGAAAAATATTGTTATCCACGCTATCTGCTGCCGTTTTCCTGTAAAAATAGGCTAAATTTGTATGTTATAGTTAAAAAATGCATTTAATACATATATCGAAACACGAAGAGAATATTAATATACCTTGCATTTTGAGGGCAGTTCTTTTCTGGAACCTACTCAAAAGGATGTGCACTTTAAGATTCCGAAGGATGTCAGGCTGAAAACTTTGAGCATTAAAGATGGCGACCGAAATGGAGCCCAGTGTTTACTCAGTTTTAGTCATTTTGGTCTATTACGCAAGAGCCTTTTGTGTTACACACAAACGGTTTGGATATAAGTTGTTTACAACAAAGTAATCTACAATGTAGGTCCCATACCTTTTCCCCACATATCACGGCTATTGAGAAAAACGGTCATGTTGGGCCGTTTTCAGCCATTTTGGCTAATTTAATGCTTATAGATGTCTGAATTTGCGAAAACAACTTAAACTTTCAATTGCTGTTGCGTCGTTTATAATTCACGTGGGTGACTCCAACCTGAGTCATTCAAAAGATGGGACTTTCTTCTTTGAAGCAGGGGGCAATGAAAATGGTCTACCACTATTAGGGATCGAACCACGCCATTTGGCTGTGTCATTTGGCAGTATGGCTGAGCGGTAGGACCTCGGCCTTTAATTTCAAAGGTCGTGGGTTCGATTCCCTACTCAGGTAGTCTGACATATAAGTCCAAAAGGCAACGTAAATAGGTTTGCATCTGTATTTATTTAACTCTTGTTGAGCCTTTGGCTTTCTGTGTTTAATATCGTTCAAATGTTGAAAATGAGCAAAAAACTGAATGGTAACTGTGCTACCAGCCCTTAGCAAAACGGGGGTGGCTCGGTCCCTAATAGGGGTAGCACCTTTTCATTACCCTTGATTCAAAGACGACATTCCCACCTTACAAAATAAACCTAATTGGAATCATTCATCTAAATTATAACCGTCACAAGAACAGTTTAAATTTGAAAATGAGCGAAAAATTGAATGGTAATTGTGATACCAGCCACTAGAAAAATGGGCGTGGCTCGGCCCCTAATAGTGGTAGACCCTTTTCATTACCCTTGATTCAAAGAAGACATTCCCACCCTTAGATATAAAAAACTGACATGCAAACTGTTTTTGTGTAACACTAACGGTTCTTGCATAATAGGCCAAATGGCAACAAATTGAGTAATACTTGGGCGCCTTTTGTAATAATAATAATAATAATAGTTTATTGTTTACAATGCTCGAAGTTTTTAAACAAAAAACTTGTTTGAGCTACAATACAGTACATTAAAAAGTAAGCAAGCAAATGAATAAATAAATAATAATAATAATGCTTTTATTGTACGTGTTGTTATGTACAGGCACGAAGTCTTACATAAGACTTGTGTGTGCAAGCAAAATACAAATATAAATATATGTAAATACAAAAAATACAAATAGAAATTATTATTAAAAATACAATTACATGTTAACAAATTCCATTAAATTTCAATGTTTTTTTTGTTGTTATATTAACTTCATTATATTAATAGCAGACATTAGTGTAGCCGATTTCCTCATTCAGTTAGTAAGACCCATTTTCTGATTTTTTGTGTCATTTCTTTATGATTTATTATATTTCTTAAGTTTGTTGGTAATGTATTAAAATGATAAGGTATTTGGAAATTTAGACCTTTTTTGCCATATGAATTTCTCCATATTGGTTCAATTAGCCATTTTTTGTCCATTCTCTTAGCTCTTACTGTTTCTATTTTGTACTTTTTGTTATAATAGTTATTTTTTAAAATGTTCATTTTGTAGGTTTGCTCTATGTTTAGAATTTCTGTCTTTTTATATATTTCTTTACTATCTTGTGATTCAGTAGTTCTAAATAATACCTTGATTGCCTTGTTGATAGTTTTTTGTAATTGTATTATTAGGCTTTTTGTCGTAGATCCATACACCATTAACCCATATTTTATACTAGACATTATAAGTGCATCAAATATTGCTTTTTTATTTCCTACACTTAGGTATTCTTTCATTTTGTAGAGTAATGGTATTGTTCTTCTAATTTTTAGTGTTAATTTATCAATGTGATGATAGAATTTTCAATTTTTGTCAAGTTTAAGTCCTAAATATTTTATGTTATGTACTTTGTTTATTAGATCACAGTTGCATTGAGTTTTGTTTATTTTACATGTACCGTTACACATAGTAATATTACCAGTATTTTGTTGCATGTGTGATGTGATTATTGGTAAATAACAAGTTTTATCTTTGTTTAAAATTAAATCGTTTTCATGCAAATAGATTTGAAGTTTAATGAAATCTTCTTGTAAGTTTTCTAACATTTTATTCTTTTCAACATTAATCGCTAGCATAAAAATGTCGTCTGCATATAAGGTTAAGTATGTTTTCCAGTTCACATCTTGTATATCATTTATGTATATTATAAAAAGCAGCGGTCCCAGAACAGATCCTTGAGGTACTCCAAATTGTACATCATTCCATTTGCTCATGTTATCGCCAATTTTAACACTGAATTGTCTATTGGTTAGATAGCTTTCTACTATATTATAAATTTTACCTCTCAAACCCTGCTTGTAAATTTTTTCAAGTAAAATGTCCTTTTTAAGAGTATCAAAAGCTTTAGTAAGGTCCAATAGAATGGCACCTGCATATTTTCCTTCATTTAAAGCTCTGCAAACATTACTATTAATATTTTCCAATGCGTCCTGTGTTCCAACTCCTTTTTTATAGCCAAACTGATTTTTGTTGGTGCTGTTAAATTTGTGTAGAAAGTTTTCTATTTTAGTGGCAAAGAATTTTTCAATTATTTTATTTAAAACTGGTAGCAGTGAGATCGGTCTGTAGTTGTTTAAATCTTTTGTGTCGCCTTTTTTGTATATTGGTCTTAATATTTATTTTTTAAGATCATCTGGCCAAATTTCTGTTTTGATTACACTATTTATCAGAATGGTCATAAATTCAACGGTTTTTTCTTTTGCCTCAATAAAATGCTCAATTAGGAACCCATCGTATCCTGTTGATTTTTTCTTTTTCATTTGGTTTATTATTAATAATATATCATACCTTGTTGCTTCTACAATTCCCATGGTTTTGTCTATGCAAGTTTTTTTGTCTTTAAAATCAATGTTTATTTTTTCAAAGTACCGTAGGCTTTCATCTATTCTTTTTTTTGTTTTCTTATTAATATTTTTTAGATTAGGTACCAGTTTGTCGAAATGTTCAGCGAAGTCATTACACGTTTTTTCCATGTTTCCCGTGAAATGGGTTTGCATGTGTGTTTCTATATCCATTTTATTTTCTTTTTTTCCTATAATTTCATTAATTTTGTTCCACGTCTTTTGGCTATCTTTTTCATATTTTTAAAAAAAAAGTACTGTAGTAATTTTGCTTTTCAAGTTTAATACTTTTTTCCACATCATTTTTAAGTTTCCTATATTCTACGAATTTATTGTTTATATTTTTATTTTTCGTATCCTCTTGCTTAATTTGGTTCCATAGATTATTTTTGGCATTTATTTTTGTTACGAGTTCTTTAGTCATCCATTCATTTCTCCATACATTTTTGTTGTTGTTTGGTTTATATGTTGACATATTGTTGTAATATACGTTTGAAATTGATTTCTGTATTGTTGCATAAATTTCGTTAGGGTCCTCTAACATTTTTAGTTTATCCCATTTTATGTTTTTTAGTTGATCTATTATTTTTTTATGTTGAAGCTTATATTTTACATTGTTTTGTTTATAAGATTGTTCGCTCGTGCTACTATTGTTCCACATTTCCAGTACTGTATAATAATGATCAGCAGGTTTTATTGTTATCACAGATCCCTTACAAGTCAATTTATGCAATTTAGTGAAGTACAGATCCAAGCACGATTTTGAGATTTTATTCTTTCTTACTTCTTCTCTTGTAGCAGTTAAAATTTGTTGACAATAACCCAAAGAGGCTACTAAATTTTCAAATTTTTGTATATCCTTTTTTTCATTTTCATCCTGAGTATCAGTTAGCGTATTAAAATTAAAGTCCCCTAGGAAAATATTATTTGTGCATTTTGATTCATTCTTTTTTTTAATAATTTGTTTCAGTTCCCTTATGCATTCAGATCTTTTCGATGATATTTTCTGTAACTTAGTACGAAGTTATACTTGTCTTCATTTGAAATCAGAGTAATGTCGATTGCATCATTTTCACCAATTTTAATATATGTACAGTTTATATTTTTGAATTTTTCATTTTTTATGAAGAGCATAAGGCCTCCGCCATTTTGAGTTTGTCTACATATTTCGTATCTGCTGTATCCCATTATGTTATAGTTTTCAGCTTCATGCACTTTAATGTTAATTTCACTTAATGCTATTATATCCCATTCAAAAGTGCTAATATCAATATCACTTATAAAGTTATCCCAGTGCTTTCTACAACTCCTTATATTCACATGCACACACTTTAGTTTTTTTGCACCATTGTACTTATCTGTTTCGTTTTTAAAACAGACGAAGTTTTCAAAAACTTCGTTTACACAATCACTGTCTTGCTCCATTATTATTTGTATTACTTTCTTCGTTTTGCATTTTCGTCACCAGGTTACCAAGGTCTTCTTCACTTTTTATTGTGAGCACTTGTTTCTCTTTTTCTGTTTTCCTTGGTTGTATCTTCCCTTCTCTGAACCATATATACTTGAAATGTTGTTTTAGTTCTTGCTTTGTCTTCCATATTAATGTTTTGTAGAAAGCTGTTACGTGCTCATTTACGTATATGTTGTTGTTACTGCCGTCTTCATAAAGGTCTTTGTTTGTAATTTTTCTTTTTTTCCGTCCGAGCCTCATGTCTCTATATTCCCTACATTTAAATTGTATGAGCAGTGTTTGTGGTTTATCTTTTTTCTTTGTTGGTAGTCTATGCACTTTGTCTATGTGCCAGTCTTCAAAGTGTTCAATCTGTAATGCGTCTACTAGGGAGTACACCGTGTTTCGAATATCTTCATTTTTAATATTGTCCACACCGAAAATCTCAATGTTTTTATTCCTTGAGTATTGCTCAGCTTCGTTTTGGCTTTGTTTGATTGTTTTTATTTCGGCATTTCTAGTATTTTCTTCTTTGTTCAATTTACTAACGATTTCTTCCACTTTGTCTAGTCTTTTCACTAGTTCTTGGTTTTCTTTTTTAATTTCTTTGTTTTCCTTTTTAATTTCTTCGTATTTTTCTTCCATGAATTTCATGCCCTGAAGTATTTTTTCGTTGTCTTTCTTCAGTTCTAGTAAGGTTTTTTCTATTCTTTCGATTACATAGTCTCGTCCGTCCTTGCAGACGTTTTCCGTTTTTTTTCTTTCTTCTTCCGTTTCGTTTTTCTGTTTACTTGCAGAGATATTTTCATTACTATTTTCTTCGTGATTTTCTTCTTCGTCGTCGTCATCTTCGTCAATTTCTCCCGTTGAATTTGTGCTTGCTCCCCCTTTTCTGCATCGCTTACATTTCCACGTTTTAAGTTTTTTCCCCATTGCTTTAATTGTAGTTGCTGCGAGACCAGTGCACTCATGATGATATTTTCCTTTGCATATTGAACAGTTTATATTATCTCCTTCATTGTTTTTTATTGGATTTTCGCACTCCTGACATCTTGACATTTTTATCTTAATTTGCCGAATGCTACTGCCGTCGTTTTGTGCTTTGTGACGTCATTTCATAACTGCCGTTTTTCTCTCCAAAAATCGCTTCCCGATTCCAAAATTTAGTTCAGTCAATCCTCGTCGATTTGTTAATCAATTTCAAAGCGGTTTGCTTCAAAACACTCACCGTGCATTCATCTGTCTTCTCGTTGTTTCTGTTCACTTAAATTCTTGCTCCTTCCTACCTTATTTTCAATTTTCTCGGAGCACTCGAAACCAGTCATGGGCGCGGCCATTGTTACATTAAAAAGTAAGCAAGCAAATGAATAAATAAATAATATAAATAATATAAATAATGCTAATTACTTAGTGTATACATATTATCATTACAGTGATTATTAGTTTCATAATCAGTAATTAGACAACTTATAAATGGTGATACATTTTAATGATACCATAGTTGCAAGCATGTTAATTACAATTAATTTTTAAATTAATTTTTAAACTTAAGTATTAAAAAAGTAATCTTAATGGACAATTTAGTCATATTTCTTAATTTTATAATTTAACAATACCGGTATTAATTGTAAAGGTTCAAATTACCTTTGCTCCTGTATTAATTTGTCTTTTAATTCTTTTTTTTAGCTCATTTAGTGTTATATACTCATGCATTTTTCTAGGCAATTTATTAAAAATGTTTGGTATATACCAATTTTTATTTCTTTTTCCATATTCATTGTTTAGTCTTGGTAGTATGAACATTGATTTGTTCTTCCTTAAGTTTTCTTTCATGTTTGGATTATGATTTTTATATGCATTTGAGTAATAATTCTTCGTTATAGTCCCTTAATTCAGTTAGTTTCAATATTTTATTTTCCTTATATAGTTCAATTGTGGATTTTGTTTTTGATTTAGCTGCAAATAGCACCTTAATTATTTTATTCTGCAGTCTTTGTAGTCTTTTTGTTAGGTAATCTGATGTAAATCCATATAATTCTATTCCATATCGTAAGATACTCTCTATCCAAGCATCATATAGTATTCTTTTATTTTTATTATTTAGGATTCCATTTATTTGGTAAATTTTTGGTAGTATGTGTCTCAATTTATTTATTATCCTTAATATATGAGTTTTAAAATTCCAATTTGAGTCAATTTCCATGCCTAAGTATCTTACTGACTTTGTTTTCTCTAATTTTGTGCATTCTTTATTACATTTTCTATTTATTTCCCCCTCTAAATTATTACAATTCCCATAGTGTTTAATAATGTATATTTCTTTATATTTATTCATCTTTGGCACTGTGACATCCATTTGTACTGTTTTTTCTTTACTAATAAATAAATCGTTTTCTATAAGCCAATTGTTTAGTAAGTTCTCATAATAATAATAATAATAATAATAATAATAATAATAATTTGTATTCAGTATAAATATACACACATTTCATGTGCATGCACGAAGCTCAAAGAGCTTGTATGTGCACTGAACATATTCAAAACCTAATGTCATAACAATTTCATAACATGTTTATTTTTTACATTATATTTCTCAGATTTTAACACACACACACACACACACACAAATAAACAAATACTAAGTCAATAAGATAACGAAGATGCAGTTTAAGTTTGATCAATTAGACCTAATAATAGTTCAGCATAAGCCAATTCTTAATTTTTTTTTGATATTGGATCTGGTTAGGGTCTGTCTGATATCCAGTGGTATTTCATTTAAAATAGTTGGAATATTATATTCCAGTCTTCTTTTGCCATAGGAGTTTCTCCAAGATGGTATTTTGAGCCATGCTGCATGATTTCGTACATGTCTTGAAATTTTAGTCTGATATGTTAAATCAAAAAAATTTTTCGTTATTACTGTCAATTTAAAAAGTAATGAGAAGTTCATTAGGCTGTATTTCTTCAGAATATCAGTAGTTGACATTTTTTGCGTAGATCTAAATAATGCTTTCGTTGCTATTTTTAGTACTTTTTGTAGATTTTCGATGTAGTTATCCGTAGTTGATCCAAAAATTGTACATGCATATCTGACATATGACAGAATCCAAGATTCATAAAGTATTTTTTTACTTCGATCCCAAAACAATTGTTAACCTTATACAGTAGTGGTATCATTTTCCTAATTTTTTTTTTATATTTTCAATATGTGTATAAAATTTCCAACTTTCATCAATTTGAAGTCCCAAGTATCGAAGGGAGGATACCTGTTTAATTCTAGGGCAACTGTTACACTTAAAATTTTCTAGGCAATCCTCTTTATGCGAAAAAATGCCACACTTTAATTTTTCAGTGTGAGATGTAGATACATGCAAAAAGTTGGTTTTCTCATTGTTGATGTAAAGTTCGTTATCATAAAGATATTGATTAATATTGTTAAATTCGCTTTGTAAGTTTTTTACCATTAAATTTTGTTTTTTATGGATAGAAACAATGAGAATATCATCAGCATATAGGGTGATATGACATTTACGGATTCTTTCAGTAATATCATTTATGTAAATTAAAAATAACATAGGGCCAAGAATTGAGCCCTGTGGTATCCCATATTGAACCTTAGCCCATTCAGTTTGTGAATTCGCAATTTTTACACAACTTTGTCTGTTGTTCAGATAACTTGCTAGAATATTTAATATTTTTCCACGAATACCAATATTGTAAAGTTTATTATGCAGTATTTTATTGTCAATTGTATCAAAGGCCGTTTTCAGATCAATAGAGATTAGGCCAACATGATTAATATTATCTAAAGCATTAAGTATTTTATTATTAATGACATTTAGTCCATTTATAGTCCCAAGTCCCTGTCTGAATCCATATTGAGCTTTATTCAGAAGTTTAAATTTATTTAAGAAATTAGAAATGCAATTAGCAAAATATTTTTCAATGATTTTATTAAGAACTGGGAATAAAGCAACAGGCCTGTAATTACTGTAAAAGTTTTTTTCACTTTTTTATATATAGGTTTTATAACTTGCTTTTTTAGGCTATTAGGCCAAATTTCAGAATCAATAATTGCATCAATAAGTATCTTCAAGAATTCTGCTGAATTTTCCTTATTATTGACAAAATGTTCCAATAAAAACCATTATATCCACAAGATTTTTTAAAGTTTAAATTTAACATAATTGTGATAATATTTTGTGTGGTTGGTTTTACAACTTGAAAAGAATTAATACATGTGCTTGTATTTCTTGTGTTTGAAGTTTTATTTTTTGTTTTAGAAGCGTTATCTTTGTTTTTTTGTAATTTCAATAGTGGTACTTCTTGGTCAAAGTATTTGGCAAAATTGTTACAAAGCATTTGTGTATTATTTTCTTTGAAATTTTTTTTTATTTGTTTATCTAAGTTACCATTTTTTTTCTTACTGAGTCCACTTATTGTATTTATTTTATCCCAAATTTTTTTCATGTTTATTTGTTTCAAAGAATATTTTGTAGTATTCTGCTTTGGCAACCAGAATTTTGTAATATTTTTCTTAAGTGCTATGTATTTTTCTAATTCCTTTACATTAGGAATTTTTGTTTTAGCAATTGTATTCCAAAGTTTATTTTTTTCGTTTTATTTTCAATAGATCAGAGTTCATCCATTCCTGTCTTTGTTCATTTTTATTTTTATTTATTTTTAAATTTCTATGAGACTCTGTGATAGTATTACTGTTGTAAATATTTTTAACCACGGTTTCAATTTCATTGTAAATATCATTAGGTCTACTAAGTTTAAGTAAATAATTCCAGTTATAATTTTTAAGCTGTAAATTAACACCTTTGTGATTGAGTTGCTGATAATATCTACTTTTCTGTACCTGTTCATCAGGCGAGTATTCTTCACACCAAATTTGAATTGCCGTGAAGTAATGATCCGCAATTTTTATTTTTATTACAAAGGAGTTATACAAAAAATGTTGAAGTTTGCTGTAAATTAGGTCGATACATGATGTTGTAATTCTGTTTTCTCTAACATCAACTCTGGTGGGGGAATTTATATGTGTAGTAAGGCCTAAAGCTGCCATTGTATTTTCAAATCTTTCAATGTCATATTTTTCATTTGGATCTTGATGGCCTTCTAAAATGTTAAAGTTAAAATCTCCTAATAAAAGTATATTGTTATTTATATCAATATTTTTAACATATTCTTTAATCTTCTTAATGAAATGTTGTCTACTTGCAGAGGGTTTTTTATAAACAGTTATAATTTCAAATGTTTTGTTGTTAAATTCCAATATACTAGACATAATTTCATTTTCATCAATTTTTACCTTTTTACACACAACATTTTTAACTGTATTTTCGTTGAAAAACAACAGTATTCCTCCACCTCTTTTTTTCTCCCTGCAGTTTGCAAATTGAACATAATTTTTAATTTGGTAAAGAGCACTTTCGTTTTCTGTAATGTTTACTTCAGTAAGAGCAATCACATCCCATTGAATATTAGCGGTATAGAATTCTGCCAACCAGGAATCCCAGTGTAGCCTACAGCTACAAATATTTGTATGAATGCACTTAATATTTTTAAAGGTGGAGCAACAAAAAAGAGCGTCTAAATCGTCGAAATTTTCGCAAATGTCATTGATGTAGTTATCGTCAGTATTATTTACGTTTCCGTTGAACTTTTATTATTTATTTCTTGTTGGGGTGTCAGCTTCGTCGTATCAGCTCTTTTTTCTTCTGTTTCTTTTATATCTCTAACGATTGCTAAGAGATCTTCTTCTCCTTTGATTGTAGTAGATTTTCAGTCTGTTTCATCTTGTTTTACCTGTATCTTTCCGTCCTTGAACCATATAAACTTGTGGGTTGGAATAAGAGCTTGTTTTGTTTTCCATAATAGAGTTTTGTAAAATGGGGTCAAATGTTCATTAATAAAAATACGATCTGTATTCTTATTTCCAAACACATCATTGTTGTTCAGAAATTTCTTGTTTTTATTGTTCAGCCACATGTCCCTGTCAGTCCTGTTTTTGAACTGTATTAAGATAGATAGAGTTTTGTTATTTTTCGACGGCAGTCGGTGAGCCTTGTCTATCTTGTTTTCGTTGAAATCTTTTAAGTCGAGTGCATCAGCAATTCTGTAGATTATGTCCCGTAAGTTTTCTCTCGTTTCTGTCTCTACCCCAAAAATTTCAATATTCCGGTTACGGTTATGCTGTAAGCTTTCTTCTTGTGTTTGTTTCAAGGTTTTAACAGTATTTTTAAGATCATCCATTTCTTGCGGGTATATCTCCTTGTTGTCAATTTTATCCTTATCAGTTGTTTGTTTTTCACTTTTTTTTCTAGTTGGTCAAGTCTTCCTTTTAAGATTTTATTGTTTTCTTTCACTTGTTTTAACTCTTCTACTACATCATCATAATTTTTGTTTACGAAATCAATGCTTTTCAATATTTCAGCATTATTTTTAAGTACAGTTTTCAGTGTTTCGTCAATTTGGTTTAATTTTATGTTGATTGATCCATTTTGCTTCATAAGGTCCTTATTTTCTTTTTCGAATGAGTTACACCTATACTATTATGTTCTTCCATTAGTTTCAATATTCTGTCATTTGAGATTTTGACACCATCAATTTTTTTTCAAAACGGCCAATGTCATCTTCTAGGTGGTGGGGTGGGGGTGGGTAGTCTTCCTCAGTAGAGTACAATTCATCATCCTTGTCTGACCTTTTTTTGCCATTTTTTGCCAGTCTGCACCTTCGGCATATCCAAACTTTCTTCTTTTTTTCCCCATTGCCGCAATTGTTGACTCTGAAAGACCAGAGCATTTTTTTTCGTGATGGATTTTTCCATTGCAGTTTGCACAAATTAGGAATACATCATCCTCAAGTGATAACTTGTTCTCACACTCTCCACATCGAGCCATATCCAGTGTAAAATCAAAAAAAGAAAGAAACAAAAAGAAGTGAACTGTCCCTGTTCAGCTTCCGTATTTAACAACGATCACGTCGCACCAAAATTCGGGTTAACACCCACAGACTTCCGTAGAAAACACTCGCGTTGACAAGACGTTTGAGCAAATGTTTATGCTTCTAATTTTCAAAATATGCATTCGAAGAACTCACGGAATGTCTTAAAATGTTCACTGAAACTTCATCCTTCCAGTCAGGAGCAAGAATTCCGTCGATGGCACTTAAAATTTCATAAAAATACATTATTTTCAGGACCCAGTCCATGCGGCCGACACACCTCCTAGCCTCCAATAATAATAATAATAATAATAAAACTTGGTTTGCACAAGCAAACAGGTCAAGCAAGGGTCACTAGTACCACTTACAGCCTTCCTAAAGAATAGTAAAATAACCTACAATTTAACGTAGGTAAGTAAAAATACAGTTCATATCACAAAAGCAGGTCTTAGCAGAAATGGAGTCAAAATTTCTAGGTCAAGCAGCCGCCTAAAAATACCAAGTGATTCTGCTGAGACAGTTTCATTTTTTAAGGAATTCCATGCGGGGACCACCCTTACAGCAAAGAAAAACCGCCGACAATTTAGTTTAGATTGCTGGGTAACCAATTTAAAACAGTGACCCTGCGTCCTGTATGCAGGATAAAAATCAAAAAAAGGAAGATTCACATCGAGCATGCCGTGGACAGCCTTAAAATCCAGGACAAGGTTAGCCTTTAACCGGCGAAGTTCCAAGGAGTCAACTTTTAAAATATTTAGTCGTTGGGGGTAACTCATATTTTGGTTGCCATCTTTAATGCTCAAGGTTTACA
>JAHWFP010082902.1:0-10542 GCA_023313725.1 Lithobius niger
GAGTCAGTGACAGTGGAGATGTACTCGACTATAGAACAGACATTAGGCTGAGACAGGATGTAAGCTTCACCTTCAGCACTCATTTTTGCATGGTATACGCCTGGCTCAGATATGGCAACAAGGCAAAGGCCATAATAGCTGCAAAACTTATGACGAACCTTTATCCATGAATACGTCACACATAAAGGCTCGGCAGAGCAAACCACACCCAGTTGTAGCCATCAATTACGTCCGGATCAAGCACTTCTTGTGGCTGAGATTTCACCATTTTGTGCGTCTTCGAAAAGTGTTGTACAACCTTTTTTCAAACTACGAAGAATGAAACCATCAGGTAGTGGGTTATGCGACTCGTCAAACTGTATTGAAGAATTGCCACGACAATAACCCTTCCTGTGGAATGCTAAAAATGTAACTACGTTTCCTTAATACAGCGACTTACACTCTTACTATATGTGACATCAAAGCTCACCAAATAATGCTTCAACTGTTTCATCAGTGCAACGAATGACGAGCAACTTCATCCCAGGTACAGTTGATTGTTCAGCAGGAGAAGCATTCTGGCAGGGTTCAACAGAAACACTAGCACAAGGTGGGGAACATTCAACTGCGTCCTTCAACACCTGTCGATTATCCGATGAAGTACCAGTAGTGGAGGCATCGCATGTCATGAGATACAAATAATATCGTGACTGCGCATAAATTGTGCTTAGGGAAAAGGCTAAGAATTAATGTCTTTAAATTCCTAACGCAACATTCAATCCTTCCAAGCAACCTTAACATTTCGATTGTTATCAACCCAAGATATTTTCTTTGCAGCATCAATGATGGTCTCCACATCTGCACTCTCGTGAATCTCAATGGACCGTATTCCTCCACCCTCACTCCCTTTAACTTTCTTATAACTTTGACTGTTTCCACCATGCAGTCATCCAAGATGTACATTTGTAAATGTATCCCTATCGTCTAATGGTGCTGCTGTCGGCATGTCAACTTCAGAGATCCTGCAGTAAGGGGGGAGGGGATTGAGGCTTAATGGCGCGTCGACATCTTGGTCATTAGCGCCAACCTCAGTCACAGTGCAGTGGTCCGGGTTGCCACTGCACCACACATTACAGAGATGTTTCAAACCCCTAATCTAAATCTTGTCATACATCTGTACCTCCTGCAAAAATTGAAAAACACCGGACAGGAGGACAGACTTATTACCCAATTGACGCGCAATGTCATGCGGAAGATGGAAACGACGACGAACACCATCAAGATGGTGACAATCAACAAGGAAGTGCCGGACCGTAAGTGGCTGTCGACACCAAGAACATTCAGGAGGGTCAAGCCCCCGCAAAAGGAAACAGTAAGTAAGTCGAGTGTGACCAACGCGCAAACGGGCCAACACCACCTCCTCATGGCGACTGCGGCGACACGCCGAGTGCCATTCCTCAACAGTGCCTTTAATAGCACGCAACTTATTACCGACTTGACTGTCCCACAAGGCTTGCCAAAAAGCGTGTAACCTCAGACGCAGAGTTGGAAAGGCGTCTGAGGGAACAAGGCAGTAAGTATCCACAAATTAATACAAAATAGGAAATAGTAATATCCGAAAATCATAAACTAGAATAACATAGCACAGTATTAGCCACCAATGAATAAGCAACAAATGAGTTGAATTTCTCGCCTTACCTTGTTTCCCCTTGGCTTTTGAAATTAATGATGACCGCTACCGATTCTTTATATACATTCGCCTTGAGCCAATAATAAAATAATTTACCGGAAATTTCAACTTTATTTCAACTTGATGTCAACTTGGAAATTTTAACAAAGTAACACTTTTACAATGCAGGTGCTTTGCATTGGCTATGCATTTCAGTGCGACATTGTACACTGTGAAATTGAAGGTCGAAAGACAACATTTATAAAACAAAGCATTAATCTTTACGTCTTGGGGTACCATTAAAGCTTGCTGAAGGTCGAAATTTATACACCATAATTTTATTGTTCGAGGCATCACTCTTCTTTTTTATCCTTAGCAGCACCATTTCTTGTATCTTTTTTCCCTGTTGATGACCTTAATATTTGCCATCCATAGTTTGCTTGACGTAGTCTGTTGCATTATTGTATGACATACACTGTCGACACTGATCTTTCCTTGGCCGATTGAACCCTAAATTGTATTGAGTTTTAAAGATATTATGGTATACTGATGCTGATGGGGCGTTGTAATCTTGATGCTCTTTTTTATAGAGATCGTACATGATCGTAATATTTAAATCTGGAGACAAGTTCTTCCTTTTACTGTTTTCACGACAGTAGTGGGAGCAGACAGCAGGGAATTTTTTATTGTGCTTTTTTAACTCCAAGTAGTACAGAAGGTGGCACAACCTTCTTTTGGTATCGTCCTCTTTTATCTCTGGAGCAAGTATTTTGTGGTGTTCTATGCTGCATTGCAATGTCGACTACACCCTTCTGTATTTGCAATAAAAGTTAAGAAGTATGTAATGGACATGCTTCAACGAGAGTGTGGATTACCTGTTGTCTTTGCTTTTGTTTGACTATGATTGGTATTGCTATGTATGAAGTTGCGCTGACGAGTGTATTCTGCAAGAGTCAAATATTTAGTAAATATTGCTTGCCTTTCCTCCTCTGTAATTCTGTCAGAACATTTCCGGCAGCAGGTTGGAGGACACTTTGACCCCATTACCTCACCTGGCTTGAAGATGCCTTTTAAAGTTGAATACGGCTCTTCCTTAGCTAGACTAATTTTACTTTTTATCTGCTTCCAGTCTGAAGGATTTCTGTTTCATTTTCTTGGCTTTACGTAGACTAATGATCCATCCATACGCCATCCATATCCATGTTCACATTTCCATTTTCCTGTTGCTGGCCATTGAGCTTGTCCTCAGGTCTTTCAGTTGTTACTTCTTGTGCTCTTGGAAACTGTTCAACGTCTAGCTATTCATTTTCATCTTCAAGTAATTCAAGATTTAGGGTATCCTCATTGCCGGTGCCAGCAAAACTTTCTTCCTCATCTACAGGCCGGTAAACCGAACCAGAATTTGATGACTCGCTATCATCTGTATAATTTTCATGCGTTGATTCGTCTAAAAGCAAAAAGACAAAGAACACACATAAATCTATGGTACTTTTGTCCTGAGGACTCACAATATATTTTTATTTACTTGCTGCTGTGATTTGCTTACCAGATATCAATACTTTATACCTAAATGTTGGGAATTGAAAAGTGGGTGGGCAACCAATACATAGTGTAACAAAAGTTTATAGCTTGTGTGACTGGAGAAAACGACTTTTGTCACTTAACTAAATTGCCGCAAAAGGACCATTAAGAGGACAGCCTTCAATACCATAACAGTTTGTTAACAAACAATTTAATTACGAATCAGTTAACAATATTTGATTAATTAATAGCAAAGTATCGGCACATAAATAATGCCATCAATCAGTCACAGTTTCAGTTCAGATAGCGTTAGTTTACAATATCAATATATCAGCATAAAAGCATACAAGTATGTCAGGATATCAATCAATCAGTAACAAATAGTAAGCTCATGATTGGATCGTCATGTATAAACATTCATCACAATATTTAGTTAACAGTATGATACTTAGCTGACAATCCTGGATAGCAAAGTGGAGAGCCCACAAGGAAAGTTTCCCTGCATAACAAGAGAGCAACACGCTAACAAAGCCTTGGATATAAGCAGTAGGAAAGCAAGCAAAGAATGGTCGATCGTGAAAACAGCATAAATTCAGAATAAAGTCGAAGACACACACTGTGGCAAGATAAGGCTCTCAATCTTTTATACTAGAGTATTAGTTAATGGCTTTTCAGGTGACCAGTTGGGAAACAGGATGAATTTAAGGGTAAGAGCCCATGAGTGTTCAGGATGTAGCTTGGTGCGTTAGTTTGGTAAGTTAGAGTAGTCAGCGGTATTTACAGTGGGACACCCGGAACCCTGGGTGTGAAAGGAATGCCATCCAGGTTGCTTAAGAAATACAGCCAGTTATAGGCTAACATTATAGTCATAAGCCAAATACGGGTTTAGTACTAATAAGGTAATATAATAAATATGATGACACTAATATTAATAACAATACTGGTATTATGGCAATGACAGTGTATAATAATGACAGCTGACTTTATTAATGGTAAACACAGTACTGAATAATAAGCTAATGAATGCATATGCAAATCATTACACAGTCCCATTGTTAAATGAAGGTCTGCTGGTGCCTCTTGTACCACGAACTTCATTAAATTCAGCACTGGGACCGTGTAAAACTCATCTCACAAGTCAACTTTTATATTATATCATAGTTTCATTCAACAAGCTAACTGCGTTTCAACTTAACTTTCTACTGTGATTCCGAAATAGAAATTATTGATGCTTAATGTAATCAATGGATTAAATTTTTACGGCCACGGCTAAAAACTCCCGAGCAACTCTCGGCAGGTGCTTTCGTACGCAAAAAAAAAAAAAAAAACTAATACGGATATTAGAAAAAAAATCTCGTGGGAGGAAAATCTTATCCCCTGCGGATTTTACCGAGAATTCAAAATTTAACTCGCTATAACATTATTGCTTTTGGATGACCAAGTAATTTCACATAAACCTTGGGGTACACAAATTAGTATACTAACAAAATTTCAACAAAACATTTAAAACTACATATGATCAAATTACTTAATTTCACATAACCAGTCAATTCGAATAATGGCAAGTGGACATCAACAGCAAAGGCACATTTTTGTCGGTAAGACAAAATAAGGTTGAACACAGATTTGTACGTTTTCTATGACACTTCGTTGAGTACAACCTTTGTGATCTTTGTAAATTAGCACAAGTCTTCAAGCTGCATGTAGACGATAATTTTGACAGTTCATGATATTTCTGCATATTTTGGCAATAGTCTGAAAACAGTTCAATGATCTGGCAATCTGGTGCCGAAAGCTTCAGAGAAATATTAATAATTGTCTTAGGTTAGTTTTAGGCAGTTGTCACTGTAAACACTGTAAGATTAGGTCCGATGGTGTAATTAGTCGTGACGACCAATGACTGCATCAAAACACGTGTAATATGGCATGAAACAATATCCTGTCACGCAAAAGTGACACGACTAAATCAGGAACAAAAGAAAACATCCATATATAGTGTGTTGTAATCATCTTTCTTATAACTCCCGAACTGGGCATAGGACTGGTATTTCTAAAACTTTCTCAGATTAAACAAAATATTTAACCATATGGTAAACAATAGCTGTAAACAATTTTGATTTAATAACCATGTATGATGAACTGTGATATTACATTAACCTTATTCGGTAAAAATTTTTCAATTGTGGATTTCCCTGCAATCCACTCATTCATATTAAGTAACCATTGTGTGTAGTCAGCAAGCCCTGTTATTGCAAGCATTTCGACCCATGTTTTGATTTAACCAGATTTCAATGTAAACATCCAGTATAAAATGTTCATTCCAGAGTTTGCAAAATTAGTCAAGAGTTCTTGTTATAACAGCGTTTTTGTTTTCCGTATTTCTCAATGGCTGTCCAAAACACTATATTTGAAAATGAAGACAGCATAGCCTTACTCTGAATAAAATTGTTAGTGCCAATGTCTCATCTATTTTATTCAAATTACTGTATAGGTAGTATAAATCATGCGCCGCATGCGATTTCTCAAATAATAGCTCATAATGCTGACTTAATCTGATTCGCAGCAAAACAATATTTGTTATGACTTACTGTTTCCTTGTTTGGAATGATCTTCGACTAGTTGAACTGCCAGTTAAGTGTGGGTGTTAATCAATGTCTGAGATCACAGCCAGGTTTGCCAGTCAGTTGCATAAAAGGGCAGCTATCTGAAAAATGATCACACTTTTTCAGAAGCAAAATCAATGTGTGCCTGGTATGCATCTCTTGCCAAGACGGCTCTTTTGTCACTAACTGGTTTGTAATGGGACTACACAATGTATCAAATTTACAGAACAGCCACACTCTTCGAATAGGCCAGTCAGGTGCTTGCTATATGTATTGTAAAAGTGCAATTCGTACCTTGCTTTCGCCATACAGTTCCTTAGTAATCCAAATTTTCAACGTTTAACCAAAATGGCTCACTTTGAACTTAATTGCATTCACAACTTTTGTAGATCAGAATAATGAATGCTCATCGATTCTTGGATTAAAATGCTAAACTTCGGGTAACTTGATTTTCAACAATTACTTCTTCAAACAGATCATTGATTGGAATTCCTCTGTTAACGTTGCAAAATGCCGACGAAATATTTGCTCATTGTTCATCAAATATTTCGTTATAAGGCTATTTTGCAAAGGTGCAGCAAAACATCTGCAGGGACCGGTATCAACAATGTTTACCGTGTTTTTAAAGTGGTGTACATTAAACAATGAGTTATACCGGTGAGGTTCTCCCGCCCCCCCCCCCCCCCAACCTTGTTTAAAACGCATGTTTTTGGGTGCTCTGTGATCCTGCCATTTGGGGAGCATAAAATGTATTGCAGGGGAACCTCGTGTCCGAATCGTAACGGGTCATACGCTGGTGCTGCCATAGTCAGACAGTTGCTTAAATAAACCAGTTAGCCTATTTACCCAGTAATGCAGTTTTCCATGTTTCCTGACACAAAAAAAGTCGTATCTTACGGAAATATATTTTGAAACCATTATTTTTAATGCCAAATCATATTTATCCTGTTTTAAACTGTTTAAACGTCGTTTATTTCTTTTCTTGCTCGTTGCGCTGGCTGCTGAGGACTTATTTACAACTTGGGAAGCCAAGTGACACAATTTTATTACCCGAGAGGGCACGCGTTGCCGTTTTTATGGTGGTAGCCAGGGACAGGAAGTAAAGGGAGGGCCTAAATCAGCAGTAGGATATACGATCTTTTGTCTTATACAACCCGTTTCTGGGAGTGACCAACGAGGAAGAATTTGGGGGAAAAAACCTTGGGTGGATGAATCTGCCTGTCCCCTGGTTTTTCCGACGGCGAGTATTTTAGTGCTTAATTCCTTGTCTAGAAGTTAAAGACTTGGGCGGTCCCATGTCTTCTTTACGAAAAAACTATAGGGTTGAATGACTGATGCTTGTAAACCGGCTACTTTGTTGACAGCTCACTTTCGGGAGCGTGTACTGACAGAACAGTGTCTTAACCCTACTGTTTATGCCCTTGGAAGCATAAACTCTTATATCTAAAAAGTAACAAAATTGTAACCCGTTATTTCCACTCCAAACTTCCGCAATTTTGAATTTTGTAACGTATTTTTGTAATGGAAAAATTTCGGGTGCTTTAAAGCAGGGTCCTCGCAACAGAACCTCACTCGAATTTGAGTTATGATGGAGTTTGCACCAAATTGTCCCATAGTCATCCCAGAAGACGTAGTTCCTGCCCAGCAAACTGGCAACGAGCGGGCAGGAAAACATTTCTGCGCTCTGCAGCTTATTTTAAGGAAGGATTTTAGCGAGTTATACAAGTTGGTCCAATAGTCCGTTGCACCCCACCAAAAGCCCTACAGAATTGGAATTAGGCACCTGACTCATAGGACTTTTTGTTCCTAAGAAGGGGGCCACCCACTGAGCTTGCGTTGGGGGCCCCTGTCCCCTCAACCCCCAGATATAAAATTTAACTTTTTCCTGTGAGAAATAGACGTTTGGTTCCAATTGGGGAAAAATGCGCGTGGCCCAGACAACGTGATAGCCGAAAACAGCATGCTAATTTAATAAATGGGATGCGTTTTATTACATCTTCAATGTAGCCCCCTCGCCCACATAGGGCTTCCCGTACAATTTCCTGCACCGTGCAGGAAAGCCTCATGTGGGCGTGGGGGCTACATTGAAGATGTTATAAAACGCATCCCGTTTATCCAATTAGCATGCCGTTTTCAGCTATCACGTTGTCTAGGCCAAGCGCATATTTCCCCCATTGGAACCAAACGTCTATTTCTCACAGGAAAAAAATTAAATTTTATAGCTTGAGGGGGCAGGTGGCCCCCATCTTAGGTAGAAAACAAAGTCCTATGCGGCAGGTGCCTAATTCCAATTCTGTAGGGCTTTTGGTGGGGTGCAATGGACTTTCGGACCACCCTGTATATCTACCTAAGAAGAGAGAGCAACGTGCAGCCATAGCCACCAGCGTAAGAAGATTTTCCTCCCTTCCCACAAGTCTGAGGGGAGTTATTCATACATGTGACGAAGTTATTTGCATGGACGCCGCCGGCCCTCGAAGACACTATGTACGGTAGTACAGAAATGCTCAAAACGAGCCTATGGACGTAAGAATAAGAAGGATGGGAAAGCATTTTAATTCATGCATACTATTGAACGGCATCGGTTGAGGCCACGATTACGCCACAGGTGTGCTGACATTTGCTTATCCCGTTGAAACCATGCCTGCCTATATAAAGTGCAGTCTTGACGCTAGAAACTGCTTTGGCTCATATTCGCCAATCAGAAAACAGAAGCAATCCCATCCCTATTTACTTTGTGTAACTGTTCAAGCCAGTTACCCCCTACATTGTCACCATTAACAGACGAAATCTTGGTTAGCTACGTTTGTAACGAGCTGGACCCGCACATCAAGAAACTTTTTCCTACCCCGGGAATTGAACTGTTGACCCCGGCGAACTTGCAAAGCACAAGTACAGACTTGGATCCAGATCTGTTTACGCCATATGATGAAGGTAAGCAACATAATACTTAAAAATAAAATTGTATCCAGCTGTTAACTTTACCTTTTTCCTTTCCCTGCTAACATACACTTCAGATTTTGGGAGAGTGGTGGTGGGGAGGGCGGAAGAAGTTTTCTTTCAGCTGTGTATGTTTATAATATGAGAGATGGTTCAACGAATGCCTGTGTTTAGATTTCGATGCGTGTGCAGTATCTTTCCCCTACTTGCCCACACCAGGCGCATTTTTGTAACGCATTAAGGTAGTCATAAGTTGTACAATGTGTCAGTGGGTCTGGTTTTTCCTTTCTGACACTGTCATAAATGATCTACACTGTTGACTAGAAGAAGAGCATTCTACATTGTATCGGAGTGTGCCTCTTGCCCTTGTTATCTGACCTCTTAAGTCCACCTCATCCAAAGGCGCTAGAATGTAAACACACCGGCAGTTTATGGCTGGTGGAGCAGGGCTGCGTAGATTTTACGACTCGTAATGACCCATCCAATCGAACCGAAAGCGGAACTCTAAGACTTCAGGCATGACTAGTATGGGTGCAGGAATGAACACGTGGTTACGGATGGACGAAAAGGGTGGGAAAGACTGGAGAAAAAAAACTAGTGACGTCACGAAAAATGTGACCCACACGAAAACGGAGAGGACTATGTCAGTTGTGTAGGCTACTGAGGTTAGATCAGACATGCCCAACCAATATCAAAATAGCAATAGAGCAGTCCAGCATGCTCGTTGACGACCGAATTGCCAGCAGCTCGAATAATGGGGACTCCATACCTGCCGCTAAACTGGAGCCATCCGAGATGGATTTCGCCTATTCTTGAACTCTCAACCTAGGATCTGCTTAGTGGCGATTGTGACTACCTCTGCAAGTTTGAGGCTGATCTTGCTGTAAGTGTTCCGTTCCTACGACCCCAGCGGGCGAAGGAACCAGCTGTTTTTGGCCCCTCTGGAAATGGAGGAGTTCATGCAGGATGGAAGTTCGGCTACCAGAGATGAGATCACCTATACCGTGCTAGAGAACTACATCCCGGAAAGTGTTGGACTATTTGGCGCAGACACAGGGCAGGAAGCAATGCTTGCCCAGCAAGAAACCGTGCCGAAGAAGCCGTCACCGCCGGCAATCGTACCGTGCGCAGCTTTGCGGAGACTACTCTGACCGTCCTACAGTATTTTGCTGTGTATGGTGGTAACGACATCGATCCCCAGGAGCCGGTGTACCTACTGACAACTCTTTTGTGCCCGACCGTATCACCTGCCTCTAAAGGTAAATCTACGAGAGTTTCCTGCTCTTACTTTTCCCTCTTCCCCAGTATGTATGTTGTTGTTTGCGTATAGTCGGAAGTCCATTATCTTGTTAGTAGGCCGTGACTTATCCATATTAATAATGTCAAATTTTTTTTTGCGAGACGAACAAACGGCTATAGCCATATCATTCGTTGCTAGGTGCAGTTCCCTTGAGGACCCTGCCCATATCTGAAGAGTCAGAAGCTGGTATAGAAGATGCCGTCGCATGTCCGTCAGTGCCGAAAAGTCCTTGCCTCTACGTTGCTGCAACCAAGGACGATCAGAATCAATGAATTATCCTACGACATTGATACTCACGCCAATCTTGTGATACAAAATTACGCATGTATTTTCAACATTGTGTTGGACATGCCATAATTATGCCTATCCTACCTCGTTACGTTTACGGAGGTAAACAGCGATACTAACAACTCGTCCGTTTTCCTTATTGCTTTTGCTAAATATAACGCCGTTTAACGCCTTGTTTCGTTGAGCTACAGGACCGCCTACACTCTCTGTTGTGCCGAAGTAATGCAATTAATAAGTATAGTAGT
>JAHWFP010082902.1:10942-21448 GCA_023313725.1 Lithobius niger
TATCTTCCTGAGTGGTAAGAAATAGAATTTCATTTAAATGGAAATAGAACTACATTTCCATGACTGGAAAATGTAAAAATTCGCACTGCTCTTGTTATGGGGGGGGGGGGGGAGGTAAAAATCCCAGTTAATGGTTGTCAACTGAAATGGCCTCCCTGGCAAGCCAATACGTTTTACAGTTATATTTTATTTAATCCTGCAATGCAGTTGTGTAATTATTTATTTGTTTTGCTGAAAGGTGATGCATCGATTAGAAATTCATTATTTTAACAATGCCAACTTCATGCTTTCAAACTATGATTGTGGTAGTAATTCCCGTTTCAACCAATTTTTGTGAGTTTGTCACAGTATTTTATACGAATTTGCGCAACCTTTATTTTAGTGGTAGCCTACTTCCTTTTTCTTCCAACCTATTGCTCGTAAAAGCACAGGAGTTAGACAGCACTACTGATTTATAACCCCAATTTGGACTCTGTCAATCGGAACAAGGGGTGGGGCTTAGTCTTAGCTTGAATGCATGGTGTTGTGTGTGTGCCGAAAATTTGGATAATTCATGGATTTACACTTGTGCGAAATCAAAATGTCTACTACTGCGCCCAACTTCAAAAGTGTTTGTACGACTACGGGTGTTATAGAGGTGAGTACCACGTGTTTGAAACGTGTCATTTTCCGGATCTATGGTTGTAGTGTCGTCACCGAGATCTTTGTTGCCATAGTTGTGCAGCACTGTTGGACCTTTCAACCTCCTCCCAGATCACTTCACTGCAATGGTCTGTCGGGTCTAAAACCATATCGTGGATGTATTGTGGGATAATTAGATCCTTTTCTGTCAAGTTTTTTCTCTGCTCTATGGCTAACTCAATGTCGGTAGTGCCATGGAATGCTAAAGGCAGCTTTGAGTCTCTGATAAATAGTGGCCTTATTCTCATTTGCTTTCATTAGGGACCTACCGAGTCCGGATATATCCGGATCCAGCAACGGATAATGCCAGATCCGGATTCGGAAAAAATATTAAACCGGATCCTACACAAATAATCAACTTCCTTTTTTTCTTTGCTCCTTAGTAAAATAAGTAAGCGGTCTACAAGTATTAAAATATTGCAGACGAAATAATTATATTGTACATAATCGTAAAAAAAAATAAGCTATTTGGGGCCACCGTATACGTTTTCATAATTTAAAAAATTTGCGAATTTCAACTACGTAAGGGGGGGGGGATTGAGGCTTAATGGCGCGTCGACAACTTGGTCATTAGCGCCAACCTCAGTCACAGTGCAGTGGTCCGGGTTGCTACTGCACCACACATTACAGAGATGTTATTCAAACCCCTAATCTAAAAATCTTGTCATACATCTGTACCTCCTGCAAAAATTGATAAACACCGGACAGGAGGACAGACTTATCACCCAATTGACGCGCAATGTCATGCGGAAGATGGAAACGACGACGAACACCATCAAGATGGTGACAATCAACAAGGAAGTGCCGGACCGTAAGTGGCCGTCGACACCAAGAACATTCAGAAGGGTCAACCCCCCGCAAAAGGAAACAGTAAGTCGAGTGTGACCAACGCGCAAACGGGCCAACACCACCTCCTCACGGCGACTGCGGCGACACGCCGAGTGCCATTCCTCAACAGTGCCTTTAATAGCACGTAACTTATTACCGACTTGACTGTCCCACAAGGCTACGTAAATGCGCTTACGAAAATATTCAATTTGCAGTACCCAGGAGACCTTGAAATGATATCATCCACTGGTTATTCTTCCATTACAGCATCATTTTTAAACTGTACACGTAATTTAAAGTTGTGCAATATTCACATCGTTGAAAACTTGAAAGTGATCAGTTATTGGCCGCCGTAGCGTCCTAGCCAGCTGTCTGAAAGGGACGCACGCATGCTAGCTCCAATGTTTTTGACCCAAACTCGCTTCGCGTGACATCTCTTGAGACTGGCCTCTCAACGCGATCACGAACGAACCAATGGTAGCTCGCGATACTGAAGGAGTTTCCAAACGGCCGTTGCAACGAAGCAGTTTATAATGACAGTGCCGCAGAAGTTGATGACATCATTCACAGCAGGCCAGAAAATGGGAGGAATCCCAAGCTTGATCCCAAGCTTTCCAACGTGACCGAGATGGCGGCCGTGCGTTGCGTAGTTGAGTTACGACAGCGCTTGAACCAACGGATGTTTTTAACAAACAAAAGCAATTTCACGTCAATTTTGACGACACTACCAACAAAAAACATCAATTGAGGCGGTCAAAAGACGATATTAAATTAAATAAATCCAAAATACGTGCGCCACACTACCTAATTCAGTCCTCTACTGTACGCAATTGGAAGTTTTTCTTTGCAACGGGGCTTTGAACTGAGGGGACAAAATACATCCTTCGTTGGGCGTTTTAGACACGGTTTTGAAGCGACGATCATCGTATGGCCCAAAGATTAAAGACAGTATCTTCTAACCATAATCATTCCTCTTTGGTTTGGACGCCGGTTTAAAGACGGCATCAAAAACTAGCAAAAAATTCTAGCATGATAAACCACAGATGAATTGCAACTTGTTGAGTCTTTCAGTTTTGTTCATTTAAATGAAAAATTAAATAAATAAAAGACCTGTTGTAACTTTGAAATAATTTTTTTATGCAACCAAAATTCAACCATTTTAATGTAAAAGAAATGCATATGCTATACTGGTTTCACAAATGTTGCAAAATTTTACAAATTATGTTTCGAAATGAAACAGTAGGCTAGGCCCGTGTTTCTCAAACTGTGGGTCGCGAAAAAGTAATCATGGGGTCGCGAATAAGTTTCTTATTACCAGTCACTGAAAAGCCGTAATTCATTGTAATTTACTCTTTCGAGAAGTTGTTGCCTCAGATGAATTTGAAGGGTCAGGCTGCCGAATTCCAAAACGACCCATTTTTATCAGCCTTCAAAACTACAGCCGAGTTAAAATCGAGGCTGCCAGTCTACTGATGATGCTGCCATCTGCGTGCAGGTTGGTAAAGTAAACGTTATGTATAATCACTGGACTGAGACAATACGAACGAAACGAAACGGACAGGGTTATTTAAAATCAAATATTGCTTCTCAATTTGATTTAAATTGAGGACTCAATATTTTTTTAAGTAACACTGTTTCGTTTCGTTCGTATTGTTTTAATTACACCTGTGCTTCAGTCCAGAGATTACACATAACGTTTACTTTACCTACCTGCACACAGATGGCGGCATCATCAGAAGACTGCCAGCCTCGATATTAACTCGGCTATACTGTTTTGAAGGCAGATAAAAATGGATAGGTTTGTAACTCGGCAGCCTGCCCCTTCAAATTCATCTCAGGTAACTTTTCGAAAGAGAAAATATGACGAATCGTTCATAAGCTACGGCTTTTCAGTGACTGATAACGACAAATCACTGAGCGTTGTGTGTAACGAAACTTTAGCAAATGAGAGCATGAAGCCTTCAAAATTAAAACGACATTTAAAAGACAAGACAGCTGACTATTTCAAACGAAAATTGAAATGCTTGGAGCTCAGCAATCAACAAAGTAGGTAAGCACGTAAACAAAAACGTGCTGCTAGCATCTTACAAAATGGCACTTCGCATTGCCAAAACAAGCAAACCTCATACTATTGCCGAAAGCCTCATAATGCCATGCGCTATTGATATTGTTGTAATTTTGTTAGATGACGCAGCTGAAACCATAAAGAAAGTTCCGTATTCTAACAGTACTATCTCTGAATCAACTGATGTATCAAACATAGCACAGTTGTTATGTTTTGTTACCACATGTTTGATGGCAACATAAAGGACGAAATGTTATTCTGCACTCCATTATTAGGGCGTACTACAGCCGATTGCCTGTTTGAGGCATTTACTGATTCAGTAAAAGAAACAGACTTTAAATGGAAACTTTGTGTTGGTATATGTAGTGATGGTGCAAGTGCAATGACAAGCAGACATAGTGGATTAATAATACAAATTCAGGTTATGGCACCGAACGCGACATGGACTCACTGCTTTCTTCATCGGCAGGCTTTGGTCGTCAAACGTATGCCAGAAAATCTCGTATTAGTCATGAATTCTGCAGTGAGTAATAAACTTTATTAAGAGCCGTGCAACCAACAAACGACTTTTTGCTCTGCTTTGTGAATAAATGGGCTCTGCACATGAACAACTACTTTTGCATACTGAAGTGCGATGGCTTTCTCGTGGAAGCGTTCTGCAAAGACTTTACGAATTACTAAGTGAAGCACTTTTGTTTCTAGTTGAAAAGAAGGCAGAATATGCTGAATTTTTTACTAATAAGAAATGGGTTACCTGGCTGGCATTTTTGGCTAGCTTAATGAATTTAATATAATAATAATAAAACTGTTTAACCACAGATAATGGTAAGGAACTTGGAAGTCCCAATCCTAATTTAAAAATAGTGTGGCCACCACATAAGCCAAGTTAAGTTTTTTTGGTGTTTAAAAAATTGTGAGTACAAAAATCCGGTCTCTTCAGAAACTTTGTAAGTTGGAGTCTGTTTAAGGCGTTTCGGAAACCAGCTGCCGTACGCGCTGAAATTGCTTCCACAAGAACAGGCAGGGATCACCCTAATGGCAAAGAAATTTTGTCAGCACTCCCGATTGTAGGATGGGACTAACAATTTTAACGAGTGACCCCGATTAGAGCGTACCAAGTTGAGGTCGAAGAAAGGCAAGTCCACCTTCAAAAGACCACGAAGAATTTTGAAAGGGGGAATCAAATCAAACTTCAGCCTACGTAATTCGAGCGATTCAAAACTTTTTTTCAACAAGCGCTCACATTAAAGCTTGTCTCGCAGACCAGGAAGGCCCTTCGTAAAGCGGCGCTGCACAGACTCAACCCGATCGATTTCCTTTAACAGGGATGTTGACCACAAGGACGTAACATAAATATAGACGTATTTCTCTTCAAGGACGTGACATAAATGTTTTTAAGGCCAAGGACAAAGCTCTGGGTTTTTCTCGTAAACTTGTATTGTGGTCAAGCAATGTTGACTCCGGAAACTATGAAAACTTGCCTCTCTTCCGAGGGGGTATCAACTTTGGTAATCCGGTGTACACGTGTTCGGTAATCCGCAAGTAATCCGCAGTATTCCTTGGTAATCCTCAGGTAATCTTAGTAATCCAGTAGTATTCCTGGTATTCCGTGGTAATCCTTAGTAATCCGAGGTAATCCTCAGTATTTCGACTCAGAAAATCGGAGGTAATCCAGAAGTATTCCATGCAGTAATCCAGTAATCCGAAGTATTCCTTGAAGTAATCCAGTAATCCGGAGGTAATCTCGAGTAATCCGGAGTATTCCAGTAATCCGAGGTATTCCTTTTAGTATTCCAGTAATCCGAGGTATTCCTTTTAGTATTCCAGTAATCCGAGGTATTCCTTTTAGTATTCCGGTAATCCGAGGGATTTCCTTTTAGTAATCCAGTTTACCAATGTATTCCTTCCGAGTAAGCCGAAGATTCCTTGTCGCTGTTTCAATCACTAGATGTCGACGCTTGTCACGTGAAGAAGCCTGAGCCCGCCAAAACGCATGTTTTGCAATTTGCATCCTGTGTGGTAGCCACAGCAGACACTCACATTTCACCCTCAAATTTCAGACTCAGATTTTAGGGTTTCAGGTAAGTGAATTAATGTAGACCTGGTTTTGCAGCCTTCCTTGTAAATTGTGTCAATATTTATTGTTTGACTGCGTACCGTACGGTACGTAGCGTACAAGCTCGCAGCTCATATTGTGTACGAGGCGGTACGAGGTACGTGATGGCCGTTTAACTAAATCAGCAGGAAAGACGTCACTTGTACTAAAAGTTGATGAAAGTGTGTTAGGCTACATTTAAATGCAGAACATTATGTAATACATTTCAATAAAACAATTGACCTAGGGAACAGTCAAATGTATAGCTTGTGCCGATGTACTTACGGCACAACTAAATTTACTAATTAGTCTATAATCTTCTATTTCGTATACGTGTGCCACTCACATTTCTTACTAAGGTATCAAGAAGTGTGCATATGTGTGCATATGTGTGCTATATGTGTGCTATAATAACTTGAAGTCGATGTAACTAGAACTAATGACATTAAACATAAATTGTTAATAAGTCGTTTAATTATTTTAAAGGGTCTGGTTCGAAATCCCGACAGTCGAAATCCCGACGCCAAAATCCCGACAGGTCAAAATCCCGACGGTTCAAAATCCCGACAGGTCAAAATCCCGACGGATCAAAATCCCGACAGGTCGTAAAACATATAAAAAAAACTCCTTTTCATTTGTTTAAAATTTATTTTACTTTTAGTTAAAAATGCTTTGGCTAAAAATAAAACGCAAATAATAGATCTAAAAATTTTTTTTTTACATCATTAGCTAAACATGCCAATAAGAAGGTAAAAATACGCACTGGCTAAAAATGTACGCATCAAAAAAATTACAGCCATGTTATGAGCCAGACCGTGAAGGAACTCGGATGTTGTTCGATTATGCCAGTCATCGACTACAGCTGTTGATAAGCGTTTTTCACGCTCTTTCAGCTTTGGGTTGCCTCTTTGAGATGGCACTTGTAAACAGACTCGTGCTACTGGTTCCTATTTAGCAAATTAATTAACTGATTCAGTTTATAGTATATTACTACCGTTAACTTTGCCGGTAATGAGTGTTGGCATTTAAACAATGGCGTAACTAAATTTATTTAAAAAAAGTAATACATTAAATTAATATAACACTCAAGTTACACCAACCTGATTTTGAAAATATGCAAACCTCGATGCTCCTGTAGCCCGTTTTGTTTCATAAGGAGAGTCGGCTTGCCACGTCAACCCCCGTCAACCCGCTTCAATCGCATAAGGGCTCATGGGTCTTCCCCATCAGTAATGATCCAGTTCGAATTACAGGCAAATTCGGCAATATCGGCATTTTTCAACTCCTGCGATTTTTAAATGATTTTCAGCAAGTAAATCTGTTTTTTGAATGTTGGATGTTTTTAAGCTGTCGGGATTTCAACTGTCGGGATTTTGACTTGTCGAGATTTTGACTGTCGGGATTTTGACCTGTCGGGATTTTGACTGTCGGGATTATGATCCGTCTTGATTTTGACTGTCGGGATTTTGGTGTCGGGATTTCGACCGGACCCCATTTTAAATGTTAAGAATCAGTGAAACTACGTTTGCTTATGGTTGATCTGAAATCCCCCTCTGTAGAAATAAGACTTCATCAGTAAAGTAATATTCTAGTAATCCAAAATTATATGTGTAATCCGAGATAATCCCGGATAATCCAGTATGATATTAGCAACTTTGTTGACTAACGTTTTCTGGAAGTAATGCATGGTAATCCAAGGTAATCCGTAGTTTTCTGAGTTGTTCTTGGTATTCAGATTATATATCCTCTAAGTTTAAGAATTTACTCAAAATAATAAGAGTCTACCTCGGATTACTTCGGAATACCACGGATTACCAGTTAATTACCATTAGATTACCTATTAATATTAACAGGTAATCCAATGGTAATCCGAAGTAATCCAAGGTATTCCGAAGTACACTATTTTGACTAGTTAATACCCCCTCGCTCTCTTCGCCACTTTCACACAAGAGTTTGAGGGTAGTGGCATTGTTACTGAAATTAAGCATTTGATAAAGGACCACCTCAAACATTTATAAGCGCAATTTGGCGACACATGTTATGGATTTCAGGTGTAATTGCTGGCAAGAGAGAAAGATTCACTCATTGACTATCTTCAGACTCAACCTTGAAACTTCAGTTCAAATCAAAGGAACTGTGCGAGTTCTGGGCTCTGGTACAAACTGACTACAAGGATTTATCACGACGTGCCATTGAAGCACTTGTTCCATTTGCCTATTCTTACCTATGTGAATCCGGGTTTCCTTATTCAGTGGGACTGAAGACAAAAGTTCATAACCGACTGATGTCTGTGGAAAATGAACTGAGATTAAAATTAACATATATTGTACCAAATTTGGAGCAGTTGTGCTAAGAAAAAGAAGCACATTGCTCACACTAAAAAAAATGAGTAAACCTTTTTGTAACCCATCTACAATTACAAAGCATTAAATTTTGATTACCGATGCGCATGGGTCACGACTCATCTCTAGTGGATAAATTTTGACAAATGGGGTCGCGGTTCAAAAAAGTTTGAGAAACACTGGGGTAGGCTAATCAAAGAGAAAATCATTAATTTAGAAAAATCTTTTCTGACTGATTAATGTAGTGAGTGTTTCTTTGATTGTTTAAAAACAATTTCCAGAATTTAGCAACATTGCAAAAACAGTGCTGTAGCCTGTATGCACCTATACTGTACTGTAGGCCTACTCTTAATAGTAAGACTTCCAAGTGTTTATGTCAGAAAGTAGTGTAAAACAAAACGAAAATTAACACCAGCTGCAACTTATAAGGGGAAAAAATAAACTACTTTATTTCAACTTTTTTTTAAAATTACCTGGTATCCGGCAGCTAGATCCGGAACCGATCCGGAGCCGGTAAAATGATATCCGGTCGATCCCTATATTTAATTATGCAATCAGCATGTAAGATATCAATTAGCCTTACAGTAACAGGTGTCAAAAATTCGAGTATGCGATACGCACCTCTCCAAATCAGATGCAATTTATTGTGTCCGCGCCGGATCTTGAGTTCGCCTAAGAATGAAAAAAATAATCGATTTTACGTTTTTGGCAGCAGAGCGCCTTGTTGATAGCGAAAGCAGTCAGAAAAACAATGGCGGCCGTCGCTTCCAGTTCCAAGCTATGGAAGCTTCGTCGTTAAGGGAAGGCTCTAAACAGTCAAGCCAGGGAGATAATTCTCAACGTCGCTCGTCGTTTTCAACAAGATATATCCCCCAAATATATATGTCCCGTAAAGAGTACGAAGACTGCAATGAAGCTTGCAGCGGAATATACTGGCGTAAGTTTCCCCAGTTACGAGGATTGTTCAAGAGGCAAAACGATCGCCATTGTTGTAAACGCCCGGTAGAAAACGGCCACGGTTTTCACCAAAGAGTGCGCCCGACGACTTTGATTGCCGTGTAATTCGGCAAATTGTAGCCCACATGCACATAAGAAAGAAGTTGCCAGCAGTACAGAAGATATAGCCGAACCTCAACAACGTATTGGTTTTACAGGTCGGTCAATTAGTATGCGTCTTATTTTGAAAAGGTTACTCTTTCGTTTCAAAAAATTTGATCAGAGGAAAATTTTGTTTGAACGTACTGATATTGTCGATGTACTTACGCACAATAAAGCGTATGCGTGAACAAAAAAGAGCCACATTGTGTTTCTGGATTAGACATTGATGAACGAAAACCATTCTGTGAAAGATGTGTGGCACAGCAAAGAAGTTGTTCCCGGGCGTCACATACCGGTGGGTAAGGGAAAACGAATAATTTTACTCTATGCTGGGAGTGAAGATGGGGGGGGGGGGGATGAGGCTTAATGGCGCGTCGACAGCTTGGTCATTAGCGCCAACCTCAGTCACAGTGCAGTGGTCCGGGTTGCCACTGCACCACACATTACAGAGATATTATTCAAACCCCTAATCTAAATCTTGTCATACATCTGTACCTCCTGCAAAAATTGAAAAACACCGGACAGGAGGACAGACTTATCGCCCAATTGACGCACAATGTCGTGCGGAAGATGAAAACCATCAAGATGGCAACAATCAACAAGGAAGTGCTGGACCGTAAGTGGCCGCCGACACCAATAACATTCAGGAGGGTCAAGCCCCCGCAAAAGGAAACAGTGAGTAAGTCGAGTGTGACCAATGCGCCATTCCTCAACAGTGCCTTTAATAGCTCGTAATTTATTGCCGTCCTGTCCATCCCACGAGGCTTGCCAAAAAGCGTGTAACCTCAGACGCAGATTTGGAAAAGCGTCCGAGGGAACAAGGCTGAGATCCCTTCCGAGAGGGCCAGAAAGGGCCCCTTTTGCTGCAGAATCCGCTTGCTCATTTCCACCTATCCCAACATGGCCCGGGATCCAGCAGAAAAGCACGGTTTTCCGCTGGCCAGGCAAGCGGGAAAGCAAAGCTTGGACACGTTGTGTCAAGGGGTTCCGAGGATTGTAATTCGCCAAGGACTCCAGGGCACTCATGGAATCGCTAAAGATAATGAAATGCGTGCCCTGAAGGCCAAGGATCCATTCCACCGCCAAACCGAGAGCCAAAAGCTCTGCAGAAAACACAGAATAGCCTGATGGAAGGCGATGGGCAACCGTCACTCCCTTACAAACACAAGCACAAGCCACGCCAGCGTCTGACTTCGACCCATCAGTAAACGGCCGCTGATAACCGGCGTACTGAGAACACAGCCGCCGGAACTCCTGTAAGTACCTTGCTGGTAGAGTGGACCCCTTCGGGAGGGACGCCAGAGCGAAAATGAAAATGCCACTTGGGACAAGCCAATTGGCCACTGGCATCCCCCCAAGCCTCAAAACGGTGGGCATTTCAAAGGCTATCTCCTGAC
>JAHWFP010082918.1:0-13688 GCA_023313725.1 Lithobius niger
GTAAAGCACAACAGCACTTAAACAGATACAATTTTCTGAATTGTACATTTGATTATTTCAATTAAAAATCACCAATTTTTATCCGTGTACATTTTAACAAGTAAAATGAAACTTTAATCATATAACCCCTTTTTTACGGCACACTGGACGTTTTTGTTTGTAATCCGTGTACCTTTTTTACGGCTATGGTGTCTCGCGACAAAGGTTTATGCATGCAGTCGATTGTTGCATGGATCTGGAGTTTGCTGAGTGGTATTGTTCCCTAAATACAATGGAATGGTTAAAACAACTCAAACTCAATTAATTAAAACAATGTAAAACAATCAAAATGATCGTTTAGGGTTCCGTAACTCCGGAATGGATCGACCAATCGAAAAAGTGGTCAATGTAAGGTTGAAGCCCACGAAAATTTCTGGCTCAGATCATGTTTCAGATTTTAGGAAGGTACAGTAGTTTTTTCTGAAACCGTGTCAGCCAAGAACAAGAACAACAACAAGAACCAAACACGAACAACAAGTGAACAGTTTTCAAATTTACGTGTGGCTTCCAATGTTTACTCTTGCACGGAATTGCATAAAAATTGGTGTAAAGTTTGGAAAAGTTGCTATCTACCATCTGGCCAAGTTTGGTCGAAATATATTGAATAGAAACGGAGAAATTAATAGTTTGAGTTTAGCTGGAGAGAGGACTTCAATCATATATATCGCCGTGTATGATAACGGCTTGAATTTGAGCCAAGACTTTATATCAGCTACTTTATTTCGAATCAAGAAGGTGAAATTGTTGTGGAGATCTCCTCGTGCCTGAAAACGATAATAACCCAGATTCCGTGCCCCTGCTAATGACTTTCGTATGCTGCTAGGCCTTGTCGTGTAAATTTCTCCATTGTTTCATTGGAAGAATTCAGATTAATGAGGCAAATTAGGAATCCCGAGTTTTAAAATCAGCTCCCTCTTCTGAACTTTGACCGGGTGTTTGAAAGCTGGCTCTTTTCACGAGTAACGAAGGATGTCAGTGAATGTACGGTCTTCTTTCCTTTTATTTTTCTCCCCCCCCCTACCCCCTCCTCCCACCTCTCTCTCCTGGGGAGAAAATTCCCGATAAACATTATACAGGCAGTCACGGATGTTTGTAAGAAAAACAAAGTTTGTAAACCATTAAACTTAAAGGGATGAATGAAATAAAAGCTAAACTAGGCCTGGACAAAACATACTAGCAATATATAGGTACCCCGACAAAATGCGATCTCACTGCAATTCTGCATTCGCTGCACTGAGGTCACACTTGTCTGGGTTCCTATTACTAGCCTGTTTTGTACAGGCCTAGCTTAGGTTTTATTTCCTTTGTCCCGTTAAGTTTAATGAGTTACAAAATCTGTTTGGGTTATAAGCATTCATGACTCTTGTATAATCAGTTTGAGGATTCCTCCCTGATAAAGCAATGGACCCACAATTGTCATACACTCAAAACGATTGTATTTCCAACATTAATTGCAGACTTTGTTCACAATTCTAAATTCTAACACTTAAAAACCTAAGACAGCTGGTCTGTCATTCTAAGATGGCGACCTAACACATCAGCAGCCAAGAGGTTCGACAAAGACAAAATAAGTGTACGAGATTTGTAAATCTGTAAACTTTTCAACGGATTTACGAAGATTTATGGATTTGGTGGGATTTAAAGATTTACAAGATTTAAATGATTTACGTGAGTTACAAGATTTGTACTAGATTTGAATGATTTACAAAAGATTTAGATGATTTACCGAAGATTTACAGGTTTACAAGATTTGTACAAGATTTACAACGGATTTACAAATCTAAGTCTTGGGTGTACGAGATTTCTAGCTTTGTCGCACCCCTCGCCAGCAGCACTGGCAGTCTTAGGTTCGTAAGTGTTTTCAATTATCTTTGAGAATTGTGAACAAGGTATGCAATTAATGCTGAAAATTAAATCGTTTCGTGTGTATGACAATTTTGGGTCCATTGCATTATCAGGGATCAATCCTCCAACTGATTTACTTCACCTACAAATTAATTTTTTCATCGTGTATAATATGCGAAACTTGTTTGTAAATTTTTGCATGTAATGCTTAAACGAGTAAGTTAATTATTTAGCTCAAATTGCAAAACCAAATTGAAAGAAGCATACTCTCAACCCCAAGAGATGATGCTCTGTCTACTCGGTTGTATTTTACTCGGGTTACTAACACTGTATTTACGACAGTATGAGAGAAATATGGTTGCAAATGACGCGCAATTCGAAGCGGAGCACGAGCTGCTAACCCCGTAATGCTGTCTGGGGTTAGCAGTGGTCTTTACCCACTATAACTATTAAGCGAATTATTCGATTCTATGTCCTATTTGTGGACTTACTGTAAATAGCATATTAACCCTTTGACTGCTGAATTAATCTCCACAAAAGTAGGGGTAACCTGGACGGGACTCGAACTGGCAACCTGGAGGAGCTCTTTAACTTCAGGCACACGCCTCCACCAACTCAGCCACGGCCGTCTCTAGAGTCGGCTTGTTAAGGGAACGTAGTATTGTTGTCGTTTCTCCATTGTTGGCCATCTCGTGCGTACTTTGGACTCTGTTTTTTAGGACTCAAAGCTGTGCTTGTGTTTTTGGCGAGTATACTCGTCGCCAGCAGTTTAAGGGTTAACAGCCCTGGCAAAGCTACGCCCCTCCCCACGCCCTAAAATGCTTTAAGGGCCGAAATCGTGAAATAACCTTGTAGCAGCCCCACCGGGGTGAGGAGGGGGGGGGGGCTGGACTGTTACTAGGTTATTTCACGATTTCTGATCTTAAAGCATTTTAGATCGTAATATTTCTGCTAGAAATTGACTAATAGGTTCATACAATCAAGGAAATCATTGTTTCGTCCCCTTAAGTCATAGTTTTTTCTGCACTAAAATTAACTAAAAGGTTCATACATTAAAAACTGAACTAGTAAACTAATAAACTTAAATTCCTGAACAAATGAGAAAAAAGGCATTGCGTTAATGCTGCAGACCGAACTGAGATCAAGTAGGGGGATGATCACATAAATGCCGAATTTTTCGCGGTGATGTTATGGCAAAACATCCTCCCTGGTACCTTTAGTAAGATTCGAAAAATTATTATAACTTTGTTTGGGGCCCCCCCCCCCCCCCCTTTTTAGTTCAGAAAACCCATAACATTGGGGGCAGGATGCCGAGGCCTTTGACGCTCAATTCATCAGACACAAGATGAATAGTATGGGGAAATAATAAGAAACGAATGTGCTACAGCTAAAAAATTTGACACATGAAAACGTGCCCCTAACTAGTTTGTTTCCTTGCCCACGAAAACGATGGTGATAAGTCCGTCGATCGTAAAGCTTGCCAAACGAGAGCCATTTTCTCAAGTCAGTTGCCTTGGATCAAATTTCATTAGGTTGGGTACATGTTGTTCCACCAAGACGTGACTTTTGCAACTTTTTTCCCAAGCCTTTTTTCCATGGCTTTTTTCGGTGATACGGCTTTTTTAACGCAGTTTTTTCCCACGGATTTTTCCTATTGGCTTTTTCTTCGGCTTTTTCTCTTCGTTTTTTTTTCTTCGGCTTTTTTTTCGCGGATATTTTCCATCCACTGCTCGTTCTAGGCTGTTTTTTCAAGACTTTTTTCCCCCACTAAATCTTTTTCAGCTACCGCAGAAAAGGAACTAAAAAGCTGCCGGAGGTCTGCTTTTGGATCCGCTGTGGGAGCTTACTCTCCCCTGCCCCCCAGACCCCCTAGCTGGTATTTGAGTGGCATGGAACAGCACCCCCTTTTCTTCAAATCCCAGATCGGCCAATGACACTTTAAGACCTTTCATTCGTAAACAACTTCAACCAATCTTAAGAACTTCAGCCTTTTTGTATCATTATTCTCATGTGAGATGCTCGCCGCTACAGGACTAATAATTTACAACACTTTGTTGAAGAAAGGCTACAGTGTTTCTGAAACGGTCAAATGGAGCACGAAACAGGGTGTATTTACGTCATACATCCAGCAGCCGCCTTCTTGCGACAAATTGCACGTTTCCTAAACATAATTTAGCGTTACACCACGTACTTGACAGAAGGAAGGAAAAGGTGCACTCCACAATTTATTAGTTTCTGTCGCCAATAAATGATTTCGTTCACGGTGACGAATGGTGCACTTCAACCAGACGGATGTTGCCGTTCGCCCTTCCGTTCACGCAACCCTTGGTCACTTGTTGCCGGTCAAGAAGCCGCAGGGAACGCCAGGGCAGTTTATTGTCAACTTAACACGTCTTCTACACCAGCACAAGTAACTCCGACAAACTGTGGTTGTGGTGGCTAGAGGTCTTCGCCAATACGTCCATCCGTGTTAAAGCTGTGAGGCCCTTAGCATTCCCTAAAGCGTTTAAGTTTTACAATATTTAAAATAGAGTAGCTGAAATACGGGTGGTGTTGATTGCGCGGTTAGCAGCACTGGTACGGTATCGTCGCTCAAGTGTATGTTAATGTTTGACCTAATTAAGTTTCTTAAAGGGCAATTACATCCATTTTGACATGCACGTTTGACTTTTGGATTACTTATACAATAACTAAACACAAGAATTGCGGTAAGAATACGTTACTTACGTCCGATATAACAATTTAATTACTGCATCACCAAAACACGACACGGAGATCGCCATTGTTTTGCTAGAACGCTCAGAAATTAATGCCGACTGATGTCACTTTTCGATTTCGACTCGCAGCCGATTGAGATAGCTGTATTGACTGTAGGGAGCTCAAGCGTCTGACGGCCCTAGCTGGCCGGCAGTGTACTGGCCAGCTAAGGCCGTCAGACTCTTGAGCTCCTCGCAGTCAATATAGCTGTCTCAATTGGCTGCGATTCGAAATCGAAGAGATCTGTCTGTCGGCATTAATTTCTGCGCGTTCCAGCAAAACAATGGCGACCCCCGTGTCGTGTTTTGGTGATGCAGTAATTAAATTGTTATATTGGACGTCCGTACCTATTCTTACCGCAATTCTTGTGTTTAGTCATTGTGTAAGTGGTCCAAAAGTCAAACATGCATGTCAAAATAGATGTAATTTCCCTTTAAAATTTTTGCGAACGCTGGCTAACAAACGCTGATTTTCGTCCGCTTCCTTCGCTTCGGTCACTCAATCAGCGAATCCGGTGACTCAGAATTGCCCACCCCACCGCTAATACTCCCGCTCTCACCATTCTATGATGACTTCTATAGTTTGTTCCACATTATGTTTTCAGAAAACTGACTGGATGACGACTCGTTTCCTTGCTCTAAGAGTGCAAAAACATGTGGATATCACACTTGTAGACTCAACAAACTTTCCGTTAGAGTTTACGAATGGGATGTTTATGGGTTTTTTGAACTCGTAGTGGAAGAAAACGTGGCATCATATAGTCAGTTTTCTGAAAACATAATGTGGAACAAAGTATATTATATTCTTCCATGTTCATGTTTTCGGAAATATCAGCCATAATAATAATTATTTCATAATAATAATAATTATAATAATAACTCAATTCCATTCGAAAAAGAAAAGGGATGGGCACAAGGCCATCCGTTGGATGGGACAAATCAAGGGAAATTCAACATTTAAAAACAAGATTGCCAAAATAACTTGCAGGCAAACCCTTAAGCTTAGCTTTAAAACTCGACAACGAAAGAGCCGTAGCAATTTCACACGGCAAAACGTTCCAAATCCCCCCCCCCTCCCCTACAACTCCTCCCTTTCTAATGATCACTTCTGATATAGTGATATTTTCTGGCTGCTTCTTGCCGTCGCATGAGCATGCGGCTTTCGAGTTGTCTATACGGTAGTAACCATGGCAATGACGTAGACGCAGATCGTCTCCTCTGCCTCGCAACGTAACGATGCACGCGACATGACAGCGTCGATTTATGACGACAAGAAAATAGTTTTAATGTAGCACAAGACGGTGGACTGATTTCTGAATGCCAGCATTGGATGATTTGTTTTCGATTCGATAACGCCGAAATGGCCGCCATATTGGATTTTGAATTCTCGTTGCGACCATCTGTTTGTTCTACCGTCTTCTGATCACTGCTAGAAGCTATTGTCTGTGCGAGAATAGCGAATTTTGGAAATAGCGAGAAATGACGACAATGCGGTAACAATGTATAAAATTACTTTGTTCTTTATCCTTGTAGTAATTTTTTATACATTTAATTTTGTAACATTGTATGTATTGCCACATTTATTTAGTAGAAAGTGAAAACTAATCGTAAATACTGTAAATAGCGGTTGAGTAGCAAATGGCGTTCGGCATTCGAGAAAGTCTCGTTGCATAGATGCGCCCTCATTGCGAATGGCATCCGGCAAGCAAAAGCGGCTTTTAGCGTAAATGCGCACTTATTGTGAATGGCGTTCGGCAAGCGGGAACGACTCGTTGCGTAAGTGCGCCCTTATTCTGAATAGCATTCGGCGAGCGAGAAAGTCTCGTTGCCTAAATGAGCCCTTATTGTGAATGGCGTTCGGCAAGCGGGAACGACTCGTTGCGTAAATGCGCCCTTATTTGTAAATGGCGTTAGGCCTAAACACGGTTCGCCGCTGAACACTGAAGACGGATGTTTAAAGCAAACGCTCGTCAGTAAGGAAGACGTCTTTTAACCCCCAGGTCCTTGTCTTTTTGTCTTATTACCATGAATGGAAATCGAGAGTTCTCGTTCTGTCGCGTGCAGAGTTCTTTTTCGTGTCGTGCTCGTCCAAGCTCGAGACACTCTTATGTTGCTAAGCGACTGTAGCCTCGCCTAGACAAATGCGAGATGGGAGCAAAGAGCGTCTTTGTTCGAACAGGCTGTATCGGGATTGGTTGTAATGGAGTGGGCGTGTTTTGAAGAGCAGCACTCTAAAAATTTAACGGAGACAACAAAGATTTAAAGCAATCTTTTAGAAACAATCAAACACTTACGCAAACAGGGGTGCCGTACTCCTGACAAGACATATCCATGCTATGTTGACATTTTGTAACTTTGTCTCGTCGTCGTCTCTGATGAAGAAACGTAAATTGCCGGAAATGTGAAATATTTGAAGCAGTGACGGCAGCAAGTCAGTTTAGGAATTGATGCTAATTGACTCATTTCCACATTACTGGAGTATGGCAGTGACACGACGTTGTGTTATTGTATATAACTCTATGCTGGAGTTATATAACTCTAGCTGCAAGGGTCACTGGAGGGGGAAAAGAAGGGCCGTCTTACTGAAGCCAATGCTGTTAGAGCGGATTTCTTAAAACTTTAACGCGCGATTTTTGTTGATTTGTTGGCAGTTGCTGACATTTTTAAGCAAGTGGGATCTTTTCTTTTTCGATTACAACCTAGCAGCATAAGGGATTGGAGAAAACAACGTTTTTTTTAATCCTATGAAATCCGATCTCAAAGCACTACCTTGACTAGAAGTGCCGTTGTTTAACCCTCCATTTTAATCTAGTGCCCCTTGCAGCTATCTCTCTTGTAGCCAATATGACGTCACATGACGCTGCTCTATTGGGAGAAATGATTTTACGTACGGGTTGATTTGAATTGGGGCGTCGGACAAAAGTCTAACTGGAAAATCGTCTAATGGGATAATTGTCTAATTAATATCTGCCTAAATAAAAAATCTGGAAAATAGTCTAATCTGACTATCGTATAATAGACAATCGTACAATGGATAAATGTCTAAATGGACAATAATATGGCTGCGGTTTCTGATGTTATGTGAATAGCCGCAGCGAACGCGGCAGCGGGAGCGAGGCACGGACGTTAGACGATTTTCTATTTTGCGAATTTCGTGTTAGACGTTTTTCCGTTATATTGTTACACTGTATGCAGTCTTCCAATTTTGCGATTTTCCAGTTAGACGATCATTCCTCGCCCCATTCAGATCATATCAGATCACGTTAAACAAGGCATCTCAAATTACAATGGAATCGAAATAAACTACTGGCATTACACTGACTAACTTGGTCATTCAAATAGGGGGGGGGGGGGATTGAGGCTTAATGGTGCGTCGACAACTTGGTCATTAGCAACAACCTCAGTCACAATGCAGTGATCCGGGTTGCCACTGCACCACACATTACAGAGACGTTATTCAAACCCCTAATCTAAATCTTGTCATACATCTGTACCTCCTGCAAAAATTGAAAAACACCGGACAGGAGGACAGACTTATCGCCCAACTGACGCGCAATTCAAATAGGGGCGGGGGATGATCGTCTAACTGGAAAATCGTGTAGTTTGAAGATCGTATACAGTATATAACAAATGCCAAGTCAGTCAGTGTAACGGCAGTAATTTGATTGATCCCACTGTAATTTAAAATGCCTTGGTTTGACTTGACCCGATACGATCTGAATTGCAGATGTTCTTAGCCGGCACTGATACAAACTGTACCGAACCGATACCGATCCAGTTTTATACAATTGTCGATACCAGTACCGATGAAGACATCCAAAATTTAATCTCTAATTTGTTTTTATCGATGGTGTAGTTTTCTTCATAAGTCCAATAATTATTAAACAATTTAAAATAGTAACTACAACATTTTTTTTAAATTTATTTATTTAAGCCAAAGCAATTTAATGCTTTTGCGGCTGAACCGGCTCAATTTTGAACATTACCAGACTTTTGAGAAGAACGGAGGGACCAATCCAGGGATTTGAACCGGGAAACCTCCGATCATCGTTGGGGGCCGAAAGATTGTCCAGAATTGGTCAAAATAAGTTCCCATAGATGCTGAAGAAGCATGTATAGCCTGTCACGCTACCACGGCCAGCAGTCTTGACTGGGACTTTGCCATGATCCCCTTTCCATGGGTTCGACCAGATCCACAAACCTACAGCAACCAAGCTGAGCTCTCTCGCCGCTCAGCCACGATGACCTGATAGCTAGGAAGGTACTAATTGATTTCCTGATCAAAACGCAGAAAAAAAAGCTTATAAACCGCAAACCGCAGCAGCAAACCGCATGTCGAACGGTTCAAGAGTTATCGATATTTCAGCGAAAGTTGACGATACCCACCGACACCGGTACCACAAATATCGGCAACCGATCGGTATTTGTACCGGTGCAGCCTTAGCTAGATTCTGACCAATTACACACAAATTCAAATCAGCATCTTAAATTCTTGGACTGGTTGCTTTAACCCTTACATGCCAGACGTACCCCCTGAGAGTCCTTTTTGGAGGGGCTTAGGGCGGGTTGCACGATTCAATTTTACATTCCCTTGGCTCGTAGGTCAATCCTTTTACAACTCAATTCTGTTTTGCAAGCTTTACTTGGGTTTCCCAGGAAAACCTCATCACAAAGTTCGCTTTTCGGCATGCCATGGCTATTTGTTATTTTGTCTTCTTGAATTTTGGATTACGTCACGTTGTGGAAAGCGTTTAAAGGAGCTCCGTTTTATTAATCACCACCACGTCGTGTAATCGTACCCAACTGAATAACGACAATAATTGTTCGATTAGTGCTCATTAGTGCTCGAAAATTAGAATTAGTGCTCTTTCAATAAAATAATTATAGCGCTTTCAAATCATTCTGGCCCCCGCTACCTTTGAAAGTGTTATAACTCTTCAACCCCAACAATTTCTTTCATTCCGACAGGTGGAATTAGTTAGAAGTGCGCCAGCTTTCTTTCCTTCCCTCCTAAAGCCCAGATTAAAACGAACGAGCCCAAAATAGGGTTGTGAGCCATTTTAAAAGGTCAACAGAAACCTCAAATTTGACGCAAGGTATTTTGATTATTTTTTGTTTTTCTTACATGTAGCCAGCACAGCTGTGGCTTTGTCTATGCCATGGAAGTCACCAAATTAAAACAAAACAACGTTGAAAGTAGACAATCAGCAGATTTTCTTGATTTTTAACAACCGACATAAGCATGTGTGCGATTCTAAAAGGTGAATTGAACCTCGAATTTTGTCATACAGCATTGTAGTATTTTTTTAATTTTTTTTTCATGTATGTTAAACTGTTGCCGATGTGTGAAGCTCGATTTGAGGCTTGTGTGAAAGGAAAAAAACTGTGGAAAGTAGGGCTAGGCAAGAGTTTTGGTCACTTGATCAATGGCGTCAGTAGAAACTGAGTGGTTCTCACAAAAACTTGAAACGAACCTCGAAATTAGCAGTGAGAATTACGAGCACAATTTCGACAAATAGTACAAGAATTGGAGTAACGGGAACTGTCGTGTGCACATATATTGAATATTTGAAAAAAAATTCCATGCATTTACCATGGTTCGAATACATTTCTCCACCAGGTAGAGGGTTTGTAGAGAGAAGCCATTGTATAATATAAGCTGCTCATGTTTACTGAAAGAGCACTAATTTTGATTTTCGAGCACTAATAAGCACTAATCGAGCACTAAAACTGGTACGTGTTTGGAGCAGTTCAGTGCGGGTGGTGCTGCTGGATCAATTTGGCACCGCCACCTTTGAAAGTGTTGTAATTCTTTTATTGAAAGAGCACTAATTCTAATTTTCGAGAACTAATGAGCACTAATTGTCGATATTTAGTAGGCACAATTACATGGCGTGGTGGTGTCAAATTGATGGAACTGTTAAAAGGACATACCCTCCAAACGAAATACCCATCAATATTTCTCGATGCTTGACATGTGAATTATATTCATAATGATTATTCACCGACCGTTAATCATTCCTTTGTTAATATCCTTTCTAAAATGGGGCGACCAGGAGGTATTTCGTTTAGCATGCGCAACTTGCCGAGCTAAGCTGAAAAAATATAGACCAACTACTAGTTAACACCGCGGCTTTTGATTCGTAAAACTCGAAGCTTCTGACCTAGCCAAACTCACATATTTCATACACAATATTTATAATTTTCGGCGCATAAATTGCATCGTGTTCACAAAAAAGATGAAAAGTAACAACAGGATGGGATCAGCCCAACTACAAGCTAAAAGTGGTCGCGCCAAGCTCACGGCGGACCACTTGTAGCTTGTAGTTGAGCTGGTCCCACCCTGTTCTTACTTTTCATCTTTTTTGTGAACACGACGCCAATTTATGCGCCGAAAATTATAAATATTGTGTATGAAATATGTGTTTGTGAGTTTGGCCTAGTTAGAAGGCTTAAGTTTTTACCTCAGTCACTTCACTCACAAAGTCTCCTGTTCGATATTCAGTCTGGTTCTCGTATTTTAATGTCACACTTTAGCATTTTTTTTTAGGAAAGTATCTTATATCTTACAATTTTTGTTTGGCGATCTGTTGATCGAGTATTGTTTCAACACTTTTTGCGGATAAGAATTAGTTACAGCCAGTATCGTTCACAAGAAAAAAGGACACTATACGTTTCGGGAGGTCATCCTCCCATCTTCAGGTGAAATTAAAACACTTTAAGAATTTTAAAAACATTAAAAAATTCATTGCAGTATCTGCCGAATCACCATATCCATACAAACAACCAGTTTAGGCATAATCCAGACCTAAAACTTTAAAAATATTTTTACATACCAATTGATACGTGTTGCCAGATAGGCGCCTGGAAGTTGAAGTGTTTCTTTGCATGATAAATAAATTAAATTTTTACTGCATTACACTTCAAAAATGGCGCTGTAAGTTACGACGCCTACGTAATCCTAAAACCCGTTATAAGGACGCCCTGGGTCTAATAATAAGGTTTTAGTTGTTGGAAGCACGAAGTTTACAAACCCAAGATCAGTCTTCCCGGGGATATATATATCAACTTTTCTACCCCAATCCTCCCCCAATCTACTCCTTGTAACTAATAATAGATGTTTCAGACGACTGGAACGACAAAGTTGTTGTGAGCTAGTGGGGGTTGGCTGTCAACAACATAAAGATACAAACAAACAGACATTTTATGATCATTCGCGTTACATTAATTTAATTCGGACGTAACGGGCACGCCATGGCAACAAACTCACTTGTGGGTGGTGCTTCGTAACGACTATAAAGTCTTATCACTGACATTACGATGTCAACCAGATTACCCTCTTTTGGTTTTGTTGGTAACTAGCATTTTCATTACCGTTATCCGTGAGCACTCTTATCAGTGATATTATTTCCTTTCATGGAACCGAACCGACATTTTTATAATAATAATACTCGTAATAATAATAATGTGCAGAGCAACAGGCTGTAATGGACCAGTCGTGGTCGCTAATAACCAGACTTCATCCCTGAAAACGTTAAAAAGTATAAAAAGTGTTACTTAACAAAAGTATTCCATGTGTCATTTTTTTAACGTTTGATGGACGATGGCTTTTGCCCGAGCTTTGCTTGTGCTTGAAAACGGTGTTGTTTAGTGCCAAAACGTACCATTTCAATGTTCTTTATTGTGTAGCACGTCCTGGCTTTCAAAAAAATATATTTTAATGACTTTTTTTTTTTGTTAACGTATAAAGCAGTAGCCCATATTCTACATTTTGTTAACCTTCTTCATCTACACTTGATGGCTACTCTGTTTATATTTGTATATTTTTTAATTTCTAAATTTTCTTAATTTGCTAATAATTTAAGTTCGTATAGCAGGGAAATTTATTCCATTTTGCCTTTTAAATAAAGTTGAAAGTCAAAAGCCAAAATGAATAAAAATGTTAATATTTAAATATCGGCATTTCGTCACCCCCTTCCCCTCCACTCAACAGGAGTTTGAAGGCTTATTCGGTAAACTGCAAAAAGTCACTTTTGCATTTACATTTTCTACTTTTTTAGACACTCTCAAAAACAGAAACAATTAGAGAGCCGTTGTCCATAGAATTTAATTCAATTTTTTAAGATAAAATTGCACAATAGCATTTGGGTGCAATTATTTACCACTAGATGGCTGCATTTCGAGGTCGTGGACGAAACTCTCATCTTAGCTAATTTATACTTCTGCTGTTTCTCCCTTAAATCACAAAAATAACAAGGTAACAAATAGAGAAATAAAAAATAGTTCATTATAGTTGGTAAATCAATTCAGTTTAACTCAACTAAGTTCTTTTTGTGTTCACACTGTTCAAAAAGTATAGGACGTAGCTTTCATCTTAGCTAATTTGTACTTCTACTGTATCTCTCTTAAAATCACTGAAATAACAAGGTAAAAAATCGAGAAATAAGAAATAGTTCATTAATTGGTAGATCAATTCAATTTAACTCAAGCTCACTTTAATTTTTTTTATGTATTTCTCATTTATTACACATTTTATTTTTAAATGATCACGCAAATTGCACCCACCCTAATATTTATTTAGTTTAATTTATTTTGTTTATTTTATTTTATGATTTATTAAATTATATTTATTTAATTCAGATCTAGTTCGTATTTATTATTAATTACACATTTAATATTTATTCACTTCGATTGATTTATTTATCGTTTGCTCATCCCACACCTTCTTGCTCATGTAAATATGACACCCACCCACCCTAAGTGGTATTGGTATCTTACTGCCTGCGGAGTAAACCAATCAGTAGTTAGCGCTCGTCTCTTGCATTTGGGCGCCTTCGATAACTACCAATTCTAACTCAACCAAACTCATTTATCTGGAGACAGTTTGGAACTGTTGAAATACCGAATGCCCATTCATAAACTCCGCTCTACCTCCAGGCTCGATGAGTTTGGTTGAATTTGGCTTGTGGTTTTCGAAGGCCCTGAATCTAAGTCATGCAATTAAGTACAACCAACACGGGAAAACGAAAGCTTTTGTTCCGAGGAAAC